>CAUYPK010161779.1:0-51156 GCA_963574355.1 Loris lydekkerianus
TGTGGAAAAATGTCCAAGTGTGGTGAGTGGTGTAGCCAGCACTGAGAGTGCTTTCTCTGCTTATGTTTGTAATAAGAATAAGAAACAGAGCAGGATTGACTCTTTCCAGAAAGAATGATTAAACCATGAGAAAACAGTAAATGTATTGATTTTGTATTATTTTACTTTGTTTTGATTATATATGATTCAGTATTCTCTAATAAACGCTGTACAAAGAAGTATATGTGTATCAGGCTTAGTTCCTTATGTTCCACCTCTGTATATTGACTAGTTTGTTATAGTCCCTAGGGTAGTCAACTTCCAGAGGTTCTACTGTATTATGTTAATCTTTGTACAAGGAGGTAAAAAGCAAAGTTTTTCTCTTGAGTTAGTAATTGTCAAGAACTGGAAGTTTCATTTATAGTAATGTACATTCAGCCATTAAAAAGCCGACTTTATTACTGAAAGTCTTGCAGGAAAACTAATTTTGTTATTGCGTCTGAAAGTATTTTTTTTCCGTTCACTGAAATAATTGTTTTCATACATAATTTTGGCTAAGTTTTTAGGAACATAAGAGTCATAACAGACTAGATGGCATTTAATGTGATACTAATAGTAAAGATAGGACGGAAAAGGGACAGGTGGGAGGGTTTATGGCTATCTGAATCATTTCTTTAATCCTTGTGCTTTTGTCTTACAAGCAGACTTTTAACTTATTAGCAATTCATCTCTTGACAAAAAGAGTAATTTTTCTTTGTTTGAAATTTATTACAAACAAGTGCTTGAGCTTACTATTTGCTACCCACAAAAAATTAAATATTATACCCCTTATTCGGCCATGTAAAATGTACTCCATGTATAACATGCACCTATTTTTTTGGCCCTAACTTTCAGGAAAGCTCCTCTCAATAAAGTGGTCAGCTCCTGGCCAGGAGAGACACCTCTGGAGAGGGCTAATGCTCCCCTGGCTAACGTATGGACCACACCACCTTCCCGGAGCCTTCTCTGTGAAGGAGCCCTGCTCTCCCTGTCAGGCTGGGGCCTCATCTTAGATGGCCAGGTACCTGGGGAGGGGTGGGAGCTTCTGAGGTCTGTGCAGCTCCTGGTCCCCTCACTGTGGCCAGGTGTCAGGCCTTGGCTCTCACCCGCACAGCCCATACCTCCCTGGCCCTGCCATTATCCCCTCCCTAATGGCTGCACTTGGCAGAGGGTGGCCTGGCCCCTCCGCTGGATCCTGGATCCTCCTGGACTAGAACCATTTGTGCCCAGGGCCCATGTGGGAGGATGTGGAGACCCACTGGGCTCCTCCACCCCCGGGCCATACCCATGTATAATGCACATCCTTATTTTTTCCTTAGCAATTTGGGCAGAATGTGTACACAATACATAGTAAGACACAGTATTTTGTGTGTCTTACAGGGCATCATGGCTAATATGCATGGAGTTTACCCCCCACACACACCAGCTACGAATGTTCTGTTCTTCTCCTAAGAGTCGTCCCGTCACATGTTCAAATTGTATTCATCTTAGGGTTGCTTTTCTTTCCCTGCTCAGACAGCAGCACTCACATTGAAAGTTAAACGTGACCAGAAATATGTATAAAAATACAGTTGGCAAAGGAGCAGGGGAAAAAGGGTGAGAGAAATTCTGTGTCAGGAAAAAGGGTGTTTTCTGTGCAGAAGCTACAGAAGGCAGTAGAATGTTGGGTAGTATTCTTCTGTCATTTGAAGAAATACCATAAAATGTGTTAATCATTAAGAGAGCCAAGCCTTTTTGAATATTTTATTGATGTGTTATCTTTAAGTAGATCTGAAGCTGGTATTTCTTCTGCTAGTGATTTCCTGTCTACAATGGGGGAAAAAGACTATTTTTTAAGTGAAATCCTTATTGGTAAGGCATATTGCCTTTATTTGAGAACTATTTTACTGTTTTTATTTTAGGAATGTTAACAGTCTAATCAGTTTTAAAAGGTTTCCAGTTGAAGGTTTAAAGGGGTGGGTGAGGCTAAGGAGTGAAAGGGACAAAATAGGATAGATCTCAAAATCCCCTTTCCAGTGCTGGCTAGAAAGTTCTCTGTTCTTTGAATTCCTCCTATAGACAAACAATCAGAAGAACTGTGGTATATATCTTTTTAAATATTTCTTAACTAATTAGGAAAAAAATTTATAGAGTGCCAGTTGTTTTAGTTTTTTTTAGTATGTAGTCTCAGTGTTTAGAGAGAACTCTTAATTTATATTTATATTAAGGCCAATCAGTGCACATCCATCATTCTATTTTAAATTTTGTTACTCTTTTAAGTAAATCCCTTTACAGAACCATAACTTCATTCATATGTGTGTGTGTGTGTGTGTGTGTGTATGTATGTGTGTGTGTGTATATTATGTATATACACAGAGGCCACCAAAAATGTATACACGTTTTATTTTTCATTTATTTATTTTCACTCTGGGTAGTGTGCTGTGGTGTCACAGCTTACAGCAACCTCCAACTCTTGAGCTTAAGCAATTCTCTTGCCTCACGTCCCAAGTAGCTGGGACTCCAGGCGCTCGCCACAACTCCCGGCTATTTTGTTGTTGTTGTTTTGTTGTTGTTGTTGTTGTTGTTATCATTGTTGTTTAAGCTGGTCTGAGCCAGGTTCAAACCTGCCAGCCTTGGTGTATGTGGCCGGTGCCCTACCCACAGAACTACGGGTGCCACCATTTAAAGGAAAGAACTGTACTAAAAAATTGTAATACTCAAGTCACCTTTGACTTCTGCAATTAGATAGAAGATACAACAGACAAGATGGCAAATGTTATTGGTATATATTGAATATTACAATTTAATGTAGCTTTTTCCTTTCTTAAAATGTGTGTGTGTGTGTCCTGAAAACTTTTGGCATATAAATGCAATTGGCAGAGTCATTTGTAAGGACAAAACTGTGAGCTCCAAGTGACTATCACCCATACTAGTATGAAGAGTAAGAAAAAAAAAAGGGCATAGGCCCCCATTTGTATCATTGTCATCTTGGTATTCCTGGCTTCTGATGGTGCCTGGCATGTGGGGCAAGATTTCAATAAATGTTTTAGCTTTAATAACTGGAAAAGAATGCATAAATACTGTCATTGATATACGTGATACGTCCTCCTATTTGCTCTTCGACCCTCTGAAGTGGGTAGGTACCTTTTAATCTCTGTTTTATTAATGAGGAACCTTGGCCAGTGAGTTGATGTCCCTTGCCCAAGGTCATAGAGATAGTAAGTGTGGAGCTGGAATGTAAAGGCACTTTTTGGCCGGGGCTGGGTTTGAACCCACCATCTCTGGCATATGGGGGTGGCACCCTACTCCTTTGAGCCACAGGCAACACCCTAAAAGCAAATTCTTTAACCTCCTGCTATATACCTTTCCTACAGCATTTGTAATATTCATACTTCCTCAGAAGAAAGGGAGAGGTTCAAAGTCTGTGTTGAGGGGGCTGCAGTCCTGTAAGTGGCTCTAAAAAGGTGCTCGGGAGGTTTTAAACGGACGTATGAATGCTCTGAATTTCGGCTTCAGGCAGCAGACTTGTTTTATTTTATTTTTTTTTTAAAGCAAACATTTCCATATAGAAAAGGAGAAAAACATGTTGGAAATCTTAATTCTCTTTTGAGAAGCCTTTTGAATACATGAAAAAATATCTCGGCAACTTGAGGAGGATGCCGATGACTGTTGATAGGTCCGATTACACCATTGCTTCTAACAACAATGCTGACCTTTAATTTTCTACTCTACTTGCTTTTCTAAGTTTAAGGGTTTTTTGATGACATTAAATTGTTTCTAGGGCAACCTCTCTGGCAAGGCACTTAAATCAATAATTAGAAAGCCCTTATGTGTAAATTAAGCGAACCAGGCTGTGTGCCTAGAGGGACAGATGGGTGGGGCAGTTTCAGAGATTTCTGCTAGTGTTGCTTGTATGTTTCCTTCCTTTTCCAACAGCCACATGGGAAACAAGCTTTCTAAGGTCCCCAAGGATGTTCAAGGTTGAAAAGTGTGAAGTTTTTAATTATGAAAATTCGGCTGTAAATAGTCATTCAATACCTTCTTCCCCAGAGAATAGAAATTTGATGATAGCTAGTGTGTCCATCCTGTTAACAAAGGAATTATCAGCATGCAGAATTTCACCTAAGTAAATAAACATTTAATAAATAGATAAAATAATAATATGTGAAAAAACACTGAATAAAATTTCTGGATTACAGCTATCACTCCAAAATGTTAGCTTTTATAATTTTAGTCACCAGTCTCTAACTTCTCTCTTCTTTTCCATCCCTTAAAGTATTTATGTTTCCAGAGCCTTCCTCTTCTCTGGGTCATAGTTCACTTATCCTTCTAGGCAGTGTCATGTGCTTTGTGGGTTTTAACTAACCCCTGTGTTCTGACACTACAGGGAGGACACCTCCATATTGTTCTGGGCTCCCAGTGTTAAAAGTTTTCACTTGATTTACTCAAACACCTAGTCATTATTACCAGAGCACAAAGTATCAATAGTGTCTTCTTTTACTCTCAAAAATGTCTTGGTTTGGCTGATAAATTATATAATCACCCTCCTGAAAGTCTACCCAAGTTAGATTGACAGGCTAATTGGAGAGAAGGGGGATTATAATACCAGCTGCTTAAAACTAGTCTTCTTCATTGTAACTGGGGTCTTGTCATTGAGCTAAGGTCATCAATACTTACCTGTCTTTTCTGACAACTTGAATGACTTATCCAGAGCCTTTGGTGTACTTTCCAGATAGCTGCTGTCAGCTGAGACCACTTCAGTGCTGCAGAGATATTCTATTTGCTTTAAATCTTACAAGGTGTGTGTGGGTGTGGGGGGGGGCTCAGTCTTTTTCATACGAAAGCTCTCCATCTCGTGATGTGAATTTACGCACCTTTTCTCTTGTATCTTTGAGTTCCGCATACAAGGAAGTATTACTCTGCCAAGCCTAGAAATTCTTCAGTTTGAGCTTCTGCTTTATGTCACATGACTGAAATATTCCAAAATTCTGTCTGAATGAAGATCTGTCCAATGTCATTGTCACTGAAAGATTTTCCAGGAGTTCACAGCTTTTAAATGGCAGCTTCTCTTGTTTTATTCACGCAGACATATTAACATACGTACACACATTTATATTTATAAGCAATCAACATGGAAATAAGTCTGGCATTTTATTCATCGAATGACACTTATAAAAGCTGAATTTTTCTTCCAAACTAAAGAAACACATAAAAGTCAACAAATTTATAAAACCAGCACATTGTACCCCATGATTGCATTAATGTACACAGCTATGATTTAATAAAAAAAAAAACAAATTTTAATTTCATTTTCTACATTTTCATCAACAAATGTTTTTGAGTACCACCTATATGCCAGATACTGCGAGTAATTGCCTTTTAAAGTAACATGAGCAATAAAATGATGGAAATTGGGGGAAAATATATCTTTGTTTTGTAGTTAGCAACTCTCTAACCAGATTAACTGCATATTCATCCTTTTCCAGTAGAATATTATGCTTGTTATCAGGGTAGCATATATTGCCCTTGTGTTTATTGTGGCTGACAGACCACTGTGATCTCCTTGAGGGGAAACTCTGTCTCTTTGTAATGCCAACTATGGGCCCAGGCCTATGGCCTACAACAGGTGCTAATATTTTTGTCTTGATGCTAATTTCTTAAATACCCCTATGTAAGTTAAATTAGAGCTAAGTGACTTAGTGGAGTTGACATCTGTATGAAATGGCTTCATCAGCCCTCTAAGAAAATAATACAGGTGTAGCAATGATTGCATAGACAAAAGTGTAGGAACAGAATTGAAAATAAAATTCCTGATCTTGATGTAAAATTAGCTTGAAGCTCAGAGGACAATGTGTAAGTTTTTGCATGACTGGAAGTTCCAGGAAAGTTATCAAAGTTGGCATATGATGACCTATAAATGGCCTTCGGGTCAGAATCACATCTTATATCCATGTATTCGTTCTGTCTGGAGAGGACCTTAAAGTAGGTACAGAATGAATGGGGCTGTGTTTGTCATACACTTTGCATTACATGTTCTATCAGACATAGTATTTACTTTAATGTTCAGTGTTTTTCTGATAAGGAAAGATATTGCTGATTATAAATATACTTAGGATTATTATAAATATACTTATGCTTAATTAAGTGCTCAACAAATATTTAGCGAAAGAAAAAACAGGGCAGTGCCTGTGGCTCAGTGAGTAGGGTGCCAGCCCCATATACTGAGGGTGGTGGGTTCAAACCTGGCCCCCGCCAAAACTGCAACAACAACAACAAAAAATAGCTGGGCATTATAGTGGGCACCTGTAGTCCCATCTACTCAGGAGGCGGAGTCAAGAGAATCGCCTAAGCCCAAGGTTGCTATGAGCTGTGACTCCACAGCCCTCTACCTAGGGTGACAAAGTGACCTTCTGTCCACAAAAAAAAAAAAAAAAGAAAAGAAAAAATAACATAGGACCATAGTTCCCTCCTATGTGACTGGTCTAGCAAAATTAGGTCTTGTTCCCATTGTGCTTTCTTTGTCCAGTGCATCTCCTATCCCGTGCTGGTATTACTGGCAGTTATATATATATATATATATGCCTATCAGTTTTACTCACTGGGGGACCCTCAAGGGACCAGTGTGTGTCAACCTGGGATGTGGTGCAGCCACATCCTGGCTCTGTCTCTTGATACTTAACCTTCTGGAATCCCAGTTTCCTTGTGTATAAAGTAGGGGGAAAAATGCCTACCTCACAGAAGTATTATGAAAATTAAATAGACAACACGTGAGTAAGTTACTTAGTGTCACCTAGCTCTCCAGATATTTGAAGCCATCCCTTCAATAATAAGGAAATAAAAAGCTCCAAGACTTCTGTCAGATAAAGTAGAAAACTTAATACCTTCCAACATTTATGTGGATTCTCAAGGAAGGTTTGAGGGGAGCTTACTGTTGGGGCATAGGGTCTGGTTCCTAGAACCCAGTGGACGCGGTTGGAGGACTCAACAGAACCAGCAAGCTCTGCCAAGGTGAGGAGCAGGGAGAAAGTGAGAGTGAGGAGAGACCTGGCAGCACGAAGAGAAAGCAAAGGCAAGCTCACAGGCTTCAGCATGGCAAGGAGAAAGTACATCTAAATGAAGAGAAGCACAGTGTACTCCCAGAGAGGTGGAAGTGGGTCTCTCTCTCTCTATCTCTCTGAGACACCAACACAAAAGCAGTGTGAAGGTATAAATACGCTTTTTCTCTCTCTTTGAAATTGTTTATGTAACTCTCACTGGTCTCTCTGTGTCTCCAGGCACCTTTGTCCTTCTTTACTGGCCATTGATCCGCTTGGTTACCTCATATTCACATTTTTGTTCTTGTTTGTCAAAAAATGCTGAGTGTTGATCTAACTTTTGATTTTACCAAAACTTGGGGTGTTAGTGGTGTGCAGTGTTCACCCTGTGTCCACACATGGACACTGCACCATGTGCAGGACACACTTGGTCAGTTAAGTCAACCACCCGACTGCCTTACTCAGCAAACCCCCCCCCCCCCCCTTTCTCTGGCCCTGCTCACTTACATCTTCTCAGATCTGGCCCTAGACATCCCTGCTCAGGGCATGTTTCCTGTGTTCCTGGCTCCCAGCTGCTTTCTCTGCTACCCTGTTCTCAAAGCTGTTCTCCCTCCGCCCAGGTGCATCAGTGTTCTCCAGAGATTCAGAACTGGTGGGTTGTTATTATAAGGAATTCACTCGTGATTATAGAGATCAAAAAGTCCCACAATTTTCCATTTACAAGCTGCAGGTCCAAAGGAAGCCAGTAATATAAAGTCCAGTCTGAGTCCAAAGGCCTAAGCACCAGGATTGATGGTGTAAGTTCTAGGCCTAGGGCAGGAAGAAACCCTTGTTGAAGCTCTCAGTTGGGCAGAGAGAGAATTCGCCCTTCCCTCACCTTCTGGTTCTATTTGGGCCCTCAGTGGGTTAGATGATGCCTACTGGGGAGAATCATCTGCTTTACTCAGTTCCCCAACTCACGTGCTAATGTCATCCAGAAACACCGTCCTAGACACTCCCAGAAATACATGTAATGTTTAACCAGAAATCTGGCCATCCTATGGCTCAGTCAAGCTGACACATAAAATTATCTGTCTCACCTGATGTGGACACCTCTCCTCTCATTCCTCCAGAGTACCATCACACGTTGGTGTTGTGCTTAGCGGATTTTCACTGATTTCCCCAGTAATCTTAGGATTATGGGGCTGGGATATTATGTAGGTCACTATGAAAGTTTTCAGACATACTGGGTTAAGGTCCATTATTTCACTTCCAAGAAACACAGTTGACAGTGTCCTTTCTGATTCACTCAGGCGAGTTTCAACTTGCTCAGTTTATTGGTGTTGCTGAGAGGGCTTCGTTTTTCGATCTGTGCAGATTTTGCATTTCTTGTTTTGTGTATCAAAACTTTCATAATGATCCATGTGTTACCATGCAGGGCAGGAAATAGAAAATTTAGTATTTTCCTCACTTCCTAGAAATTCATCACTGGGCCCACTTTTGGGAATTTCTGATAGCCTGTGTGTATCTCTCCTTAGGGCCGGTTCTCCCACCAAAGATCTGAGTCCACAATCAGGAGTATTATGTATGTGTGTGTGTGTGTGTGTGTGTGTGTGTTGTGATTTGAAGGAAGGAAAAGATGACTTGTAATTTTTTAATGAGAAAATGCTTTTGAATTTAACTCTGCTTTTGAACACCCCTTTCGAATGCAAATCCTTGTGTGTTTTTTTTGTTTGTTCGTTAGTTTTTTAAGACAGAGTCTTACTTTGTCACCCTTGGTACAGTGTGGTGGCCTCATAGCTCACAACAACCTCCAACTCTTGGGCTTAAGCAATTCTCTTGCCTTAGCCTCCCAAGTAGCTGAACTACAGGTGCCCGCTACAACACCTGGCTATTTTGTTGTTGTTGTTGCAGTTATCATTGTTGTTTAAGCTGATCTGAGCCGGGTTCGAACCTGTATAGCCTTGTGGGTCGGCATTGCAGAAAGTGAGCCTCTGCAGCATGGCCTTTATTGTTCTCTTAGCAGCCATGAACCCAGATACAGCCAATGGTGAGACCCTGGGTTTTCAATATCACCCCTTTTACTTTACTGAAAGTAATATGGGTTTAGCGAGGAATTTTTACCCCTAGAAATCTAAGAAAAATTTCATTTGGACTGAACTTCTAGAAAGACTAGGGTTAAATAAAGAGGACGAGAAGAGATACATTTTAACAATCCAAGTAAAAGAAATATAGAATCAATACACTTCCCTGGGGCACAGTGCACGCTTACCAGGAGTTCTGTTACCTTGGCCTTGCAGAAAGGTTGAGCAAGTGCCTGGATGAGCAGACAGGCAACAGCGTCAGTGACGTTGGTTCTGTGGCGCTGACCCGGGTGGCTTTATCGCCTGTGCATACCTGGGCTTCCCACCCCCGCAGGTATGCTTGCAATGGCGGAGATCCTGAGATCTGTTTTCTATGCTGCACATAGCTGAGAGCCAAATAGTTTTCATATTTCATCACCAGTTTCACTACAAGTCCAAGTTTAGCCAAAGATCCCAGTACCTGAATCCAGAATTTGTCCTCAGAGATGTTCATTCTCATTTGGTGCTTATTCATTTATGTGAATGTCTTGGGATCAGAAAACATAACTTAACGGGAAGTCAATAGCAATGCATTGGATGCTATTGTGAGGTGGTGTCTATATGAGAAAAGTGGTCTTTACAGGAAGAATCAAAACTGTGTGTGTAGGGATAGCTGCCAACTCCTGACAATAAGGTCAGACATCTGGGCAGGTGAGTTCTGGGTAATAGGTAGCTTATAAAGCCCCTTTATTTATAAATCAAAGTGTTCCGTTTGATCTGCTGACTGATATATTACCTTCCTCTTAAACATTAAGGAAAATAAATCCAGGAAAATAGAGTGTGGGGAGGTTACTGTTGTCCACATTGGGGTCTACACGGTGCCTCCTGCAATGGGAGGCACAGCTCCAAGAACTGCTTCAAGTGCTCCGTGAGGCTGAAGGGGGAGCTCAGGGAAGATGCTTTATGTCTAAGACGAGAGTTTAATGGGGTCAGACTGAAGCCCATAGGGAAAGGGACAGAAGGGCTTGCAATTTTATTCCTAAAAGAATTTCTGCCTTGTTTTTAGACATGATGATAGTTATATATGGTGCAAGAAATAATAAAGCCAATGGTTAAAATAGTGACTTGATCAGGAAACATTTTTACTTTTTCTTTTGTGCCAAACTCTTCTCTCCTTTCTCCATATTCAGAAGCATTAACCTTTGTTATAATGACTTTTCCTGTGTCACTTTCCCCTGAAGCTTTTCCAGATTCTGATGATAAAACTGAAAATTTCATTTTGATGATCATGTCAGTGACTGATTATTGTTCAATGTTTTATCAGTCTTAGATAATATTTGTAATTTAAAAAATAGTTTTATGTTTATCCAAAACAGTAACCTGTGATAAGTTTAGGTTCTTTATGGTGTTATTTAAATACCACATCTTGACCTTGACCATAATAAGACTTTAGATTAAAAATAGTCTTCTAGATCTTAGAGTTAATTCAGAGGACATGTAACGAAAACCTATTATTTTCCAGGAACTATTCTAGTCACAGCAATACAAAGATGAATTCAAACACAACCTTTTCTCTGAGTGAGCCACTGAAGATGTTACTAGAATGAAAGTGTTATGGTCTCCCGGGGCATGGTCTGAGAGTCCCTAAGTGGGAGGAAGTTGTCCTCTGTGACAGTGTAAAGCCTGCAATTTAGAGAGTGAGGCACCAAGGGACGTGCTGCCTCTGTTCTCCACGTGCCAGAAGTACGGACGGCCCCAGGGAAACCTCTGTCTTCTTCATGTGGCTCTGTGTTCTTGTAGGCCACTGTGAGGACTACTGTAACTTTGCGACTTTTACTCTGTGGACATAGGACGCTGTGAGGGGGTTCAGGGAAGAAGTGTGACGTCATCTGATATTTAAGAAGAACTGCCGCTCTGGTCCTGTGCTAACAACTGAGTGTGAGAAAGCGGGTGTGAGAAGCAGCAGAGGCGCGAGGGTCACTGCAGAAGATGGTGCTGGCGTGGAGTCGGAGGTCATGGGGTTCCGGACACAACTTGGACCTAAATACTTACAGGATTTGCCGCAAGATTGCATATGGGGTTGGTAAGAGTCTGGGAGTGCGATGGCCAGTTAGGAAGCAGTTAGGGATTCTTGATGAGGGTGATGCTGGCCTGATCTAAGGCAATGGCCTATTAGTTTTATCCAAAAGCTACCTTTGTGCAGTAGTGAAGCAGCAGGGAGTGAGGCTGCAGGGTTTTCTCTAACACTCTGTTTAAATGATAAAACTAAGCTGCTAAAGCAACTTAAGTACCTGGAGAGAGGCTGTGCAGAGTTGCTAACAATATCCCTTCCAGTTCTCTGCCTACAAACTTCAGCCAGGATGGTGAGAATCCTCCCCACCTGCAGGGGTTGTGGTTACATGCCTGGTTAGAAGGAAGTTTAGCATGCAGAGAGTGCACCTTAGTTATAGTCTAAGAAATCATCAAAATATTTTATCAAATTTAAGAAGTCTCTGATTATATGATGCACTGCTATTATTTTTTACCCACTGTAAAAGATAAAAAATGGCCAATTAAACTGAAACATGATGTTTTTACCACCTGTGAGGACATTCTATTTTAGAACTGTCAAAATGTTAAAAATATGTGTTTTAAAATCAACGAAATAAAGCTAAATAAAAAAGAACACAACAGTATGACCTGCAAATCAAACGAAAGCAAAGGGCATCTGGACTGGGGATCTGCACTTCATCTCAGTGGTCTTCAAAAACTGATTATAGTGCTTACCATGCATGAATTTTCAATATAACTGGTGTAAGTTATAAAAATATCTTTAAACTTTATTTTGTATGAATATCTTGTTAAAACATATAGGATGCCCAAAAAGTTCATGTGCAATTCAAAATCACACACAAACTTTACACCTGTATTTCATGTAACCTATTATCAGAAACCTACAAGTATTTCATGTAACCTATTATCAGAATTTCAAAAGAGCACATTAAGTAATAGTCTACCTTTTTCTCATGATTCAAAGTCATGATGATAAGTACCATCTAGCTTCCAGGACACCACTGTCTTTGTTTCCCTCCTATCCAGTGGCTAACCTTCTCATATCCACAAGTTCCAAAGTTTGGGGTTCCCCTAGGTGCAGTGTGGTCTTCCCTTTCCACCATAGTTCTTAGGTATCTGATTCAGCCTCACAATTTTAAATACGTTATCATCAGCCAGAACCTCCTTTGAATCTTGTATCTCTCTCTCATATCCAGGTGCACACTTGTCTCTTCCACTTGGATGCCTAATGAGCTTGATGCCCACAAGTGATTGTCTTGTTTCCCCTCCTAACCCTCTGCCTCCTTCATTTTCAGCAGATATCCTTCAAGTTTCTCAGGCTGAGAAATTTGGAGTCATCTTTGACTCCTCTCTTTTATCCCACATATCCAAGCCATCAGTAAGTCCTTTTCGTTCTACCTCCAACTATATTCAGAAGTCCACTACTTACCACCTTCACCACCACCACCACCACCACCACCACCACCACCACCACCATGATTTCTCACTTTGGGTTCGAGAGCCACTCCCTGCTTCTACCTTTGCTTCCTAAACTCATCCTCTGCATGGTGGTTATGAGAATCCTTTAGAATGTCATCAGATTATGTCACCTCTCTGGGCAAATCCTCCAATGGCTTTAGAACTCCTGTAGAGTAAACTCCAAAGTCCTTCCCATGGTCTGCAAGATCTCCCATGACCTTGGCCTCTACTTCCCTCTGAGTTGGTCTTCAGTCCCTAGCCCACTGACTATTTCATCAGTGGCTTCTTCTGTGGCTTTTAACACAGGGTTTCTCATTCTTGGTGCTATGGGCATAGGCTTTGTTGTGGATGGGTTGTCCTGTGCTCTGTGAGAAAATGCTTCATGTAAGTCCCAACACTTAGTAGGTACCAGGTATTGTTTGTTCATTTGTTTTTAGTACACTGACTTAAGGCTGGGGGGCAGTGTTCTGCAGGTAAAAGGGATTGCAGCAAGGGGTTAGGGTGATGGCTGAGGATCAAAGGTTTTGAGCCAAGCTTTGAGATTGCTGAGGATATTTCAACCTCTGTAGATCAAAACCTCAAATTACATAATATCAAAGAGCTCAGATTTTCTTTCTCTAGAAAGAACAAAATACTGGTCCTTGAGATAACATGGGAGAGAAAGCTGGCTAACGCAATAGTCTGTTAAACTTTGGAATGAGCTACTAAGTGATGTTGTGAAATCTCTCTTTTGGCTGCCTGTAACAGTAGAGTATTTTCTCATCTTCCTGGTATGTTAGCACAGAGATGGGATAGGAGTATAGGATAGTGGAAATGACCTCTCAAGCTTCATGTGATCCTAAAACTGTCTGATATTTGCAATGGAATGCACAGTGTTGAGTAATAGTGAAATAATATCTCCTATCAAAAGGCATTTTTAACAATTACAATGTGTAATTCTTGGGAATTTTCTCAGGAACTTATCAGTAAAATATCTATAATGTATTTTTACCCTTATTCAGTCTTTATTAAAATGATGTCAGTAGACAGTCCCTGACTTATAATAGTGCAATTTAAGATTTTTTGACTTTTGGGATGTAATCCTGTCACAAGACAAGAAGCATCTAAACTTTTACCCTTTGTACGTTTTTGTCTTTGCATATGACTCACATGGTACATTTTATTGTGATTATTATACACACAGATCTCTTTTCCCTACTAGCCTCGTGGTCCTTATTATCAGGTACTGTGTCTTCATAATCTGGAACCTAGAGCATAGTGAGGGCCAAATGAACTCCTGATGGCTCCAGTCTCACCTGTACTGACCTATCTGTACTGATCCTATAGAGTTAGAGGAACACTCTGTACCTTTTTTGGTAGAATCTGTTACTCAATTTGGGAGCATTATTATTCCTATTTACTTTATCCTCAACATGTAAGTCATTACAAAATTTTGAAATCTGTGAGGATGGAAACAAATGAAGCCCTCTCAGCAATGGGTAGATCAAAAAGGAAGCTGTCAACTGTTTCTTGGAAGGGAAATAATGGACCATAACACAGTCTGTCTCAAAACTTTCTTAATAACCTATTAAATTTTGATCTCCTTATGACTAAGAGAAACAGCATTTTTTTAGTGGCAAGGCACAGACTCTGCTACACTAAACATCTGCTTTTGTAACCTGTTAGCTGTAGGACCTTGTGCAAGCTGTTATACTTAATCTGTCCTCACTGCAATATCTTCATCTTCACAATGGACATATTGGTAGTACTTACCCCATGGAAGTTGGGTAAATGTGACTAAATGTGACAAAGCATTGCTGTGGTCTGAATGGGTCTTCTCCAAAACTCAGATGTTGAAACTTAATGGCCAATGTGATAGCATTATGAGATGGGGCCTTTCACGGGTTGTTAGACCGGGAAGTATCCTCCCTCAGAAATGAGATGAAGGCCCTTATGAAACAGGTGCTTGACTGACTTGCCCTCCCGTTTTCTGCCACATGAGGACATGTGTGCTCGAAGTGCCTCACCTCCAGAGGAGTCCGCAACAAGGCACCATCTTGGAGGTGGAAAATAGCCTTAACCACAAAACTGACCCTGCTGTTGCCTTAAGCATGGACTCCTCAGCCTCTAGAACTATGAGAAAATAAACCCTTTCCAATATTTTATTCTAGTGCACAAGATGGATGGACTAAGACAGATAAATAATGGGTTTAGCACAGACCTTGCCCATGGTAAGTGTTCACCAAATTATACTATTAAGTTACTCATGTAACTACCCATGTAGTCTACAAACTCCTAACACATATTCCTTGTGGGTAAGAGGCATGCAATATAGGTTGAAGAGAAATAAATCAGGATTTGGAGGAGAAACAGACCATGGCTATAGTGAGTGGAGATTTGTACTAGATGACCACTACTAATTTAGCATTTAACTTAGTAGTTAACGTATTTAGATTCAATATATTTTAATTATAACTATTACTTTTTATACAAATAAGAAGATCTTTCCTAAAGCCCCATTAATTCTGCCTATGCTATAGAAGATATATACAGCCTTACTCAATAACATGTTTCCATGTCCATTTTTGGGCATTAGTCCCTCATGCTTTCATGAGGAACCCAGTCTCAAGGCTCTCAGGGATTTCAAGGATTTCCTTTCAGAGAAACTTAATTGCTGTAACATGTAAGGCACATTTACGATGCTTTGTAAATAAAAAAATGCTTGTGTATATTTTCCTATGGTTACACTCTGAGAGTAGTTTTAAAGCAGCTTTTGTTTAAGATAGGAATAGTTTATAGAAACTGGTATTCATCAGTCTTTAAAAGTTAAACAATTATAGCTCCGTGTATCCTATTGCACTTTAATGTCTCAGGCACACTGAGAACAAACTCTAGCATGACGGGGGGGCTGGCCATTTGCTTGCTTCCTCTCAGAACCATTTTCTGACTCCCTTTTGCCCACTTCATTTTTTGAGATTTCTTGGAAATGCTTTCTGGGTTTGGGCGATGGAGGATGCTGGTGGGTGCCTCTCGTCACAGTCAGGACTGGTCCTCCATCATTGCCGCAGCCACCCCTGGGCAGCTGACCCACTGCACAGCGTGGCTTTTCCCTTTACCGCCTCCTCTTTTTGTCCTTTGGTTGATAATTTCTGTTGCCTTACTGACCAGTCTTTGGTTTTTCAGCTCTTTCAAACATCTTTCTTTCTTTTTTTTTTTTTTTTACTTCAAAATATTAAGGGGGTAGCAAATGTTTTCACTACATGGATAGCTTTTATCATATTTTAGTCAGGGATAATATGTGCCCATCACCTAAAGAGTTTGTGTTTCCTGTTAAGTAGATCAAACACCTTTCAAGTACTCAGGTCTGTCTCTTGGATCACCTGACACAGACCCTTGTGTTCACAACATGCCAGTTAGGACTTTTAGCAATTTAAATAGATAAACAGAAACCTTTGTGTTTTTATTATGTGTAGCAAGTACATGGTAGGCAATACAGAAGTTTCTGAACTTTTTTCCCTTTAGTTCAGGAGATGATGCTTTATTGCTTAGATCACTTCTAAGGGTTTAGGTGCTTTAGAGCAAGATTTATGAGGCTATAGCTCTCACCTTATCAAAATTCCTGTACCCCTTCTTAGTAGCTGAAACTTTGCATAACCATTTGTTTGAGCTGACAGATGAAAGGGCAGAGGAGAGGGACTATAAATCTCTCCTGTCAGTTCCCAAACTACTTCAACCTGAGGCACTTTTGAGTTGATTTTTTAACTTTCATAGGATAAGGAGTAAGCTCTTTTCAAAAAGGGGTGGGAGTTTTGGAGGACTCGGAAGAGGGTATTTTACATGCTTAAGAGGAGACCCACCACAACTGTGAAAGATCTTTCTTCTCCTGCCCTTATCTTCTCTTTCATGAGGAGGCATATCAAAAGTATTGATTTATACTACAAGCATGTTATCTATCAATCATGAGCTGCTCAGCACGTTCTGGATATATGCAGTCCTAATCCTAGGCCAAGAACACAAGAATCAGTGGCCGAGAACACCAGGTTCTTATTTATTACCAGGACTGACTGAGTGCCTTTGCTACCTTTAGGCTGTCCTTTTGATTGCTTCCAATTTTTTAAGGCTCCTTTGAAAGAACACAAAGTCAGATAATTGGGCAATGAGGATTAATTCCTTCAATTTAATAGTGCCATTCTTGATAGAATTGGATGCTGTTTAGAGATCAAGACTCAGAGGACCACATCTATTAATTTTCAAGATGCTCGGAATTCATAATCCAGGCACAGCATTCCTTGTAGTAAAGAGAAACTAACAAAAACTCCAACAACAAAATTCCTCCAAGTTTCAATGGGAGAATATTTCCTGCCAATATTCATGACCCTGACATAACTTAAATTTTATGATTTGAGATAACTTTTTTGAAGGGAAGAATAAATTGATATTAAACTTTGTCATGCGATCCATGTTTGTTGGACATGTTCTGTAAACATTCTTACAAAGATTATTTGGAAAAGTTTTTCACAACTTTTTATGTGTACATGTGTATGTATATGTGTGTGTATATATATTTTCTTTTTCTTTTTTTTTTTTTTACAATTTTCATTGCCAAATTAAGTTAGCCTAGGAACATAACTATCTTTCACACTGTTAGTCTGTTTTTTAAAAACATTTGAGAATCTTATATGGGGAAGTCATCCAGAAGACCAATGATGGTCTTATTGAATTAAAGTCTTAGAAAATGAAAATTCAGCTCAATAAACATTTGCTTATTATCTACTTTTGTGTTAGGCACTCGGGATATTTGAGATGAATAAGGCAAGTCCTTAGGACAGTGGGTTCTCAAATTTTAACATTTATTGAAATCAGGGGTTGTTACTATGGATTCCTGGGCCCACCCCTATAGTTCCTGATTCTGTAGGCTTGAGGTAGGAACCAAAAATCTGCACATATAAAAAGTTTCCAAATGATGTTGATGTAACTGTGTCTATGGATCACAAAAGGACTATAGAAAGACACAATTAAAATGTGACTTATAGGGCAGCGCCACATTTGAGGATGAAGGGGGCTGTACAAGGAAGGTAGGTGGCTCAGTGAGTAGGGCGCTGGCCCCATATACCAAGGGTGGTGGGTTCGAACCTGGCCCCAGCCAAACTGCAATAAAATGTGACTTATATACTTAAGTATTCACAAGGATACACAAGGTAGGATTAATGAGAGTGTAATTAAGTCCATTTTAGATGGGACATGGTGATCAGGAAAAAGAGTTGCTGGCAAAGGGTGTCACTTTCTTGGTAGGATTTGGAGTGCAAATAGGAATTCAAAGAGAAACAATAAGGGATGGGGAGTGGGGTTAGTTGAGTGGCAAGGGATAGAGAGTACGACGGTGTGCCAGAGCATCATTTATTCACTCACTCACACATTTTAGATGAGTATCTATTTATTATACCTTGAGAGTCAAGTTGTGAAAAATCATGTCTGCAGAAACTCTCACTCACAGAGGACTTGGCTAGAGTGTGAGTAGCAGGAATGAGAGGAGATGGCCCTGGAGAAATGGCTGAAGGCCCTAGGGAACTTGGATTTTACCTTGCAGGTAGTGGGAAGTATTTTGCAAAAGCACTCTGGCAGCAGTGCAGAGAACGCATTGGAGGGAGACAGGATAACCTGGGATGGGGCACGGTAAGAAGACCAGGGCCATCATCTGGGTGAGAGGGGAAGGGCCCAACAAAGTTTATTTCATGAGTCATATGATATTTAAAGGTCATTTTTCTCCTCCATAAGCCCACCACCTATCTTCTTCTTCCATCAGAATGATAATTATTTAGAGAGTAGGTTTGATTAATTTTAGGCAATGTTGTATGGTTACACATTTGAGTCTATCAATATGAAGGAATGTTTATTCTTATATAACCACATAACAGGAAATAATTTAGCCAATAAGAAAAATAAAACTGACTCGGTATTTTTTGAATGTCTTAAAAACCATCTTTAAATAAGTTATTTCCTGTGAAGTTCTTGTCTCTAAGTTTAGCCAGGGGCTCTATTAGCATCCTAAATTTAAAACTGTCTTCAGACATTACAAAATAGTTTGGGGCATTGGCATAATTTTGTAGAGACCACAGAACACAGAGCCTATTCTTCCTTCTGCAAACCTCAGGGAATAGCCCATCAAGGTGAAGAGAATCACACAGATCTTCCTCATACCAGATCCTTTTTAAGCCAATTCACGTATTTGATTTATTTTTGACTTTTGCCATGCCAAAATGTCCCATCTAATGAATTCATACCTTCAATATCTGTGGTGAGAAAAGTGTCAGAAGGACATCCCACAGATGTCCTTCCCTAATCCCTTATCATTTTGGAACTCATCAAACCACGTGAGCTCTTGTAAGTAGAGATTTTTCTCCAGCTGATAACAGAAGGGCACATCAGAGAGAGATCTGAGGTATGAGAACCAAGAACCAAAGGCATGTTTGAGGATGAGGGGAGCTGTATGAGGAAGGTAGGTGGCCTGTAGGAGTTAGTGAGTGGCTCCCGTTGACAGCCATGGAAGGACATAAAGGGCTTGGATTTGTAAATACAAAATAAGCAAACAAACAAAAGCTGAGTTCCACTAGCAGCCTGAATTAGCTTGTATTATGGGCTAAATTGTGTCCCCCAAATTCATATTACTTTGGGTGAAAATATATCTGTTTTTAGAATTAATGGATCTTTTAAAATTCAAAAATATGCTTACACTTTTCTCCATGGCGTGAACACAGACAATACCCAGAATCCTGCAGGCTTTACTGCTATAAACTTAGTTTATGCTTAGACTAATTAAGTAAGGTGACCCCAAGTCCAGTTTAAATGGAAATTAGTTGGGATTTGGGAGAGAAAGAATCAGTGGCTTCAAGGAGTAGAAATTTGGACCAGATAATTGCTACCTTTTTTTGAGGATATTATTTTTATTATCTTCTCAAAATACTTGAGTATATATTAATACATTTGGGACCTGATTTTTATTTCTCAATGTCACATTTAATAAGTGGGACCCTGGTCCCATTACAAATCAGATTGTTCAAAAAAATGTAAAGAATCAGTGCTTAGAATTCACTAAGTTATGATGTGCTTTTAAATATTCTACATAAGAAATAAACTCTTGTTGCATTAGCCACTTACCAAGTCAGCTTGTACTGGTCCCCTGTGGAAGGGGTAGTTATTTTAAGATCGGTCAAATTATCTATCTTCTTCAATAGGTTTTAAGCTCCTTGAAGACTAAGACCATATAATTCATCTTTTAAAAAGTTCACTTATTTTTTTAAATTGGTGAATAAAAAATTGTACATATTTATGGTGTACAATTTGTGTGGAAATACGTATACATTGCACAATGGCTAAATTGAACTATTTAACTTATTTGTTGCCTCATATACGTCTACTTTCTTAGCAATTTTCAAACATGCTATTGTTATTCACCATAGTTACTATGTTGTACAATAGATCTCTTGAACTTATCCTCCTGTCTAACCGACATTTTATGTCCTTTTTCTAAACACACCTCCAATCTCCGAGACCTTAACATTTAATTCTCCACAATTCTCAATATTTTAATTACTCTTATCATCTAATTATTACTTTTTAAAGATGAACCCAGAATATCACAAACTCCTAGATGGACTAAAACCAAATAATATGTGCCCTGGAGCCAACATCTTAGCACCCTGGGAGTAGTGAAGCCATACAATGAACTGCACACCGCTATGATCTGCAGCAGCCTCTGCCCTCTGTGACATCTTACAGCCGTGAGGACACATTATCCCTTCCTCAGTGGTGGGCCCCCACACCTAATTAAAGACAAACTTTTAGTTTTAGAAATAAAAACCAATGAGCACTTATTTTTTTATCGTGTAAATTGCCACTGCAAGGGAGAGAGGTCACAGGCAGAGTTTGCAGGACTGTGGAAGAATATTTGAGTTTTTGTCATTTACTGTAATTTTCTCTGAATAACTTTTGAGTTTGAGTAATCAAGTAATAGACATCCATCAAAATAGTGTTCTTGTCTCATTTTTTCCTAGAAAATGACTTATTTTTGACTTATATTTGGAAGTAACTAATTTTTTTCATTTCTGACCATTGTTCCCTTACTTGTTAGTTTGATAAATTTCCCTTCATGAGGCCCATATGGTTATCTACATGGTGAATTATTACGCATAATTACTAATTTTTCATACTTTGTATTTTGAGTACTTTCATGATCATGAATACTTTTCATGGATTTTAGGCATAAAAAAAGAAGAAGAAAGCAAACAAATATAGCTGGCTATTATGAAGGTTAATGGCAGTTCTAGAAGAAGTTTGAGATGACAGCAGTTCAGAATCATTGGCTTACCTTTGTTTATCAATGTGCTATTATCACTAAACTGGCACTTAGGAGGCACATGGTATTTTTTGAACAACTAACTGGGAATTCTGGATTATTTGTGGGCTTTTTTTTCATTGTTGAATAGTTTCCCAGACATTTATTGGCTTATATTTTCTTTTTTGTGAATTCTATATTCCCATTCTTTGCCATTTTACTCATTAGTGCTTTTTTTTTTGTTGTTGTTGTTGTTGTTCTTTTTTTTTCTTGCAGTTTCTGGCCGGAGCTGGGTTTGAACCCGCCACCTCTGGCATATGGGGCCGGTGCCCTACTCCTTTGAACCACAGGTGCCGCCCTACTGATTTGTGTTTTTATTAACCTGTAAAATATTATACATGTATAAAATAGTAAAACTACTCTTAATTGTTGCAAATATTTCTTTATACCCTTTATCATATTATTCTCTATGGAACTCCTAGTTCATGTAAAAATCTTTTTTTTTTTTTTTGCTTTTTGCAGTTTTTGGCCGGGGCTGGGTTTGAACCTGCCTTTGAGCCACAGGCACCACTGCATGTAAAAATCTTTTTACCTAAGTCCACAAAGGCTTCCCTATTCAGAGATCAGATATTCACCTGTATATTATTCACTTTAAGTATGTTATTTTTTAAATAGTCTATCCATTTGCCATTTACTTTAGCATATGCCTTGACAATGTGATCTAAATTGATTCTTTTTTGGTAAACCAGCCTCTGTATTTAGTTGCAAGAAATTCATTTTGGCTGTTTGAACAGAAAAGGAATTTGTTAAATGGATATTGGGTAAATCACAGAATCACCAAGAGGTTTAGAGAACCAGTGTGGAGGCTACACAGACAGCACAGTCCAGTCTGACACTGCCAGTCCGTGCTCTGTGAGTCCTGCTGCCACTCCTGCTGTGCACTGGAATCTTCAGCTCACACATGGACACACTGGCATTGGGCACTAGAGATGCCAGCCCCTTGGAGCCCAGGACACTCAACTACAAAACCCACTGCTGCCAGGGAGAATTCTTCAGGCTTCCCTCTTTGGAGTATTGGCCTTCAGTTTTCCTGTAAATTGGGGCAACCAATATCCACTGGATTGTTGTGATGATTTTTTCATGCAGGTATATTTGCATTTTTTGTTATTGCTGTTGAAAATACTGTCTCTGAATGCAGGAAGATAAAGCAGTTCTTTTCATACTGTCTGGATGTAGGCATGGTCAGAGATAGTCGTGTGCACCTGGGAGTACATATTAGCTCTGTATGCAGTGAGCTCACATGTCTGTGTTCCTCTGGGCAGCATCTAAAAATCCCTGTTTAAATGAATGGAGAAAGTTTTAAAAATTGTTATTATACATCAGGGTGTGCAACATGTCCCCAGTGTTCAGGACTTCCTCTTGCTCAGTGCCACTTTGTAAACATGATATTCTAGGGAAATCTTGTGATTTATCAACTTTAAATTTTTTTTAAATTTTTAGAGTATTACAGGGGTATGCATATTTTGGTTGCATAATTTGCATTTGTACAATTTAAGTCAAAGTTATAAGCGTGCCTTCACCCAGAATATGTGCATTGCACCAATTGGATATGAATTTACCCTCCTCCTCTTCCCTGCTCCACTCTTCCTGGTACCCATCGAGTTTCATCTCCACATGTGCATGTAAGTGTTCATCGAATAGCCTCAGTTTAGTACTTTGATGCAAGTTGACTGCTTTCAGATTAACAGAATGTAATTCAGGGACAGTAGATTAAGGCAGTTTATCAATTTCCTCTCTATGAATCGTACATCACTTTGGTTCTCAACTTTCTTTTGCATTGTAGACACAAAGAATCTTAAAAGACAAAGCTTTTTTGCAAAGATTATTTTAGTGTGTGTAGAAAGACAAGCTACAAAGCAATTGAGTGGCACTGCATGGTACTGTGTTTGTAGGCATTCTTCTTGGGATGGTGGCGTCATGAAAAAATTAATGACTTCTGAGTAGAAAAGCACAGAAATAAATCCAAATTGTGTAAATAAAACAAAAAATTAATCTTCATTTTTAGAAGTATGTTTCTAAAATACGGCTGTTTGCTCTTTGGTTTAGTGGAGTGGACTTAAACATAGCAACATGTAAGTCATCTTTGTCTTTGAACTGATTATGAATATTTGCATTTTTTCAAAGGCAAAACAGAATAAAAGCTACTAAAATTTGCTTTATACAGAGTGGACAGATAGGTGGAGAAAGCTAATGTTATAGTGTGAGGACTGTATCAAGCTTCTCATGTTGAGTTTGGTTCACTTCATTTCTTTAGTTCTCACAACTATGGGATCTTTGATGAAATGTGTGTGTTTTAATGCTGTGCCAGCAAGGAGCGGATTGCAAATGCCTACTTCAAGGTCCGAGAAGCTGATGAAGTCCTCCAAAGACATCTGCAGGGTTCCTGACTCCTTAAAGACTGGCTGCTGAGAGATCACCTCTGTTTGTTAGTTTCAGCTTCATCCTGTTAAGCCCTTGCTTTGACATCTTGGCCAAAATCTGCTCTTGAGTTTCAGAAGCAGGGCTTTGGATCAGAAGATTCGCCTCATGCACATGGCCAAAAATACTTGCCAAGTAATCAAAGCACTGAGTGAATATCTCCCTTTCAAATTATTCTAAGTTGGTTTTTATTAATGTATTTTCTTTTTTTTTTTTTTCTGAAGTTTTCTCAAATGCATTGACTTATTCCCTAGAATGCCAATAAGTGTCCATATACTAGGAAAAAACTATACTCTTATTCTACTTTTTCATAGAATTTCTTTAAAAGGTGGTGATTCTGATGAAGTTGACAACTTTCACAGTAGCAGAAAATACTTCCTTCAGTGCTGCTGGCCAAGCTGTGACCCAGTGTGAGCTGGTCGGGACGGCAGTGCATTCCAGTGTCAGGGCTGCTTCTCTCTCCATCAAAGCAACGCAACCAGATGTGTCGCCAAGCACCACAGGTGCTCTGTTACAAGAATTTTCTTTCAGTTGAATTTTTTTTTGCAAAGAAACAATGTTGACAGCCCTTGGAGTTTCTAAAAGGTACTCACAAAATAGGAATTCTAACATGCTCATTTGCCCTTACATATGTAAGTAGTTTTATCCATTTGAGTGCTGAAGGAAAATGATTTTTCCACCATAATTCAGTTCGAAACATTGGAAAAAATGTCAGTGATTGGATAATAGGGTTTTACAGTGACGCACTTTTGATTTCCATTATTTGGTCCACAAATAAGCTCGACAATTTGTATGGTACATGTATTACCATACAGATGTGTTCCTTCTTTGTAGTATCTTATCTGTTCCTGCAATTAGTAACATCATAGGCTGTTCTAAGACAAACTTTGGGTGTTAGAGTCAAATTGTTATTTTGGTAAAACAGTGGCCTTTTCAAATCGAGCCTTTTTTAAATAATGAAAATCTACTCTGTTTCATATATTTTCAGGATGGAGGTTATGGATAATTGTTAGTTTCTTTGGCTAAGAACATCCACTGTCAGGAACCTTGACACACAGGACCATGGAAGTTTTGTGTTTCATTGTTAGGTGCCGAAAGTGAATCCAGGCTTTATAAGACTCCCTACCCTCCCACTTTCCGTTCCTCCCCCCATTTCTTCCTGCCTTGTTTCCTTCCTTCCTTATTTTTAATCATGCCCAATTAGCAGCAGCATCATCATCGCGACAATAGCAACGAATATTTTGTGAATTCTAAGTGTGTCAGGTTCAGCACTTTGGTTTAGGTACTGTTTTCCTCACTCTACAGAGGAGGAACATGAAGCCTGGGGCAGAGATTAGGCAATTTGTCAAAAATACAGATAATGAGGCCATATTCCAGTCTAGGGAGTCTGCCTTCTAAGCTGAATTCCTATCTTGTCATTTATGTTACCACACTCTACCATCCTATATGTATGTGTATGTGTGTATGTTTCTGTGTGTGTATGTGTACGGGTTTGTGTGTATGTATATTATGGGGAAGAGATATTTTTAATCCTTGTATATAATTAGGAAGTGCAAATTAAAACCATAATGAGATACCACTGCACATCTGTTAGAAGGTCTACTAAAAAAATCCCCAAAAGGTAATAAATATTGGTGAAAATGTGGAGAGTTGGGAATTCTTGTACACTGTTGGTGGGAATGTCAAATGGCATGGCCACTGTGGAAAACAGCATGGCGGTTCTCAAAAACTAACCACAGAACAAGCATATGATACCACAATCCCGCTCCCAGGTAGTATATGCAAAGGGATCAAAATCCCATTTAAGACAAATGTCTGCAGTCCCACACCCACCACAGCATTTCTCACAATAACCAAAAAGAATAAAATCTTAACCATTTGCAATAATAAATGAAACAAGTCAGCCACTAAAGACAAATAACGCACGATTCCACTTACATGAGCTATCTAAAAAAATGAAACTTGCAGGAGCTGAAAATAGAATGGTGGTAGCCAGGAGTGGAGGGGAGTGGGTGGGGAGCTGTTGTTCAATGAGTATAAAGTTACAGTTGTACAAGATATCTGTGGCATAGCGTAGTGCTCCTGTTTAATGGTACAGCATTGTACTCTCTTTACATGTTTTATTTAAGAAAGGCAGCCCCATCAGCACCATCCTTTCTAGTCCCTTCTATAGTGGGACTGAGTTTTATAAACTGAGAAAGAGCCCTGATTCTAGAATAGAGGAGTTACAGAAAGATTAGACAGGGTCATCTGATTCTTCTTTGTGACTGTGATGTGAGTGCTACATTACTGTCCACTTTCACCACAGTGACACTGGTCAGTGTGCAGTAGGGCTTTGGCAGCAGCCCTAGTTTTCCTTGCTGTTCTAAGCATAGCTGAATACGTAGGGCCCCATTATTCGTGTGTTCACAATTACAGAGCATTCTTGCATGGGCTGGCTAAACGGTGGTCCAGGATCCGCCCTAGTGAGTAGCCCCCAGCCCGTGACTATAACCAGGACCTGTCCTCTAGTCCTGTGTCATCTTACTTCAGTGTGCTTTCTGTTCTTGCCTGGATGGATGCCAGCTAACCAACAACTTGTTAAGGACCCACTTTGGTCTGACTATCTAAATGTTTCTTTTCACAGAAACCAACCATTTGTCACCCTTGCTGGGCTGGCACTTGGTGGTTAACCCCCCACCCCCACCCCCACTCCCACTTCTTGAAGCTCTACTCTCTTGGATCCCCTGACACTACTTTATACACCACTCTGCAGCAGGAGCTTTCTTTTTCATGTCCCCTCCCTTAAATATTGGTGATTGTTGGGGCTCAGTGAGTGACAATCAAGTCTCTTTCCAATGTGGTTCTGAACCAGTGGAGGAGTAGAGGCCAGAGGCGGGAGAGGTTGACATGCCAGTGTGACTGTGGCAGGGCTGGATGGGGGTGCAGCCTGTGGGCAGAACTGGGTAAACGTCTTCGCCCCTGTGTAGGCAGTGACGCAGGAGCCTAGGGCTTCCCCTCGCAGGGCACAGCCTGCCTCAGGAGCGAGCTTCCTGCCGGCAGTAAGCCTGTGTGGCCACACTGCAGGCCAACTAGTCTGAAGGTGACCAGAGACTTGACCTGTTGTTCTGTTTTACAGAGCTGATAAATCCCTCTTCCTTTCATGAAGACCCTTCTGAAACAGGCTTTCTAGCCTGATACACATATATCCTCTGGGTGTATCATCAATCCTCTCCTCATTCCATGAGAGAAATTAGCTCTTCATATACCCTGTGACGGTGACTGCCCGTCTCTTAGCCCCTATGTTCACACCTGAGCCACGCTTGCTCCTTTTCAGCTTTTACACTCAAGTAGTTCTTACTCCAGATCTTCATTCACATGGCATAAACTTTGTAGTAAAAAACAAACAAACAAACAAAAAATAGACTAATTCTGCAGAATTTTTTCTTTCTTTTTCCCCGAGGCTGGGTTTGAACCCACCACCTCCAGTATGTGGGGCCAGCACCCTACTCCTTTGAGCCACAGGTGCTGCCCAGAATTTTTTCATTTTTTAAAATTGATAAATGAAAGTTATATATATTTACCATTTGTGATATGTCAGTTTGAAATATGTGGACATTGTGGAATTACAAAATTAACATATGTATTACCTTGAATACTTAATTTCTTGTGGTAAAAACACTTAAAATCTACTTTCTCAGAAATTTTTAAGAATATAACATATTATTATTACCTATAATCAACACATATTATATAATAGATATCTTGAATTTATTCCATAAAATATTTTTTAGACTTTGAGATACTTTATGAGAATATTTCTTTAAAACTTAGAAAGCATGCATTTTCTGAAGTTACAAATATGTTAGAAGTACAATAAAGGTGATTAAAAAATTTTTTTTGTAAAATTATGCCATACTTTTTCAATGACCTTTGTGCTAGGATTTCCAAGGGAAATAGAATCTTTTCAAGCCTCAGAACATTGGTACTACTGAGGCCTTGTATTTCACATGAATCTGAAGCTAGTTTGGAAGAATTATTCTGAAATCTGGAAGATCTGTGGGTCTGAGTGGAAAGTCTGATGAATCTTCTCGGATCTTTTGGTATTCTCAGATGCATCTCAGTTACGTTAAGGAGGGGTTCTGAATGATCCTTGTGTCTGAGACTAAGAAACTGAATTAAGTTTTAACATCTTTGCTTATAAGCCTTTTTTCTTTTCAACCCTAAAATGTAGCTCATTCAGGCATGCAAGACTTTGGCTATTTCCTCTGTGATGGAAAAGCCCTTTCCTGAGTGAGATGCTTCTGTTGACATGCAGCAAGGTGGAGACCTGTTTGCACTGGGCAAAGGGATGGATGATGAGAATTTTATGGTGTTTCAGACCTCGAAGTCGGTAAAGTGCCCAGTGGATGAATCAACATTTAATGTGTGCTTCCTGTGCGCAGGGAAGGGATCAAGCTCCATGGCAAGACCCAGCACACTCTGTTAGTTCTTCTTTTCCTCTCCTTTCACATGCCTATTTTCTGATTGAAAACTTAGCATGAAAAGATAAATGTATGTGGGACACTGCATTTGTATGTCGAGTAATATTCTTTGGTGTGGGCTAATGTTCTGACTTCTGGAACATAAACCTCACTCACCCAGTTTGCAGCGCCCTCAGCTCCTGGTGGGCCTCAGAGTGTCCCTTTCTGGCTTCATGGATGGCTGATGGATGAGCTGAGCAAACAGACCACCCATCAGGGTGTCTCTTTTACTCTCTTGGTGGTTGAAAAAATACCTACCATTGTTAGGATTTAGTTTGACCTAAATCCAAAGTGTGTATTTCACTCAGTTGCTAGATACTATACTAGGTTGTACAACTCCTCTTTCTTAGTCTTTTATTATGAAATCTGGTAGAACATTGACACAGAGGTAGAACCATTTGCTGGTTTCTTCATCATTCCTTCAACAGTTCTTACGTTCGGTATGTGTGAGGGTCTGCGTGTCCAAGCACCAGAGACTATGGAGACAAGTGAGACACGGTTCCTGACTCTGAGACACCAATTATGCAGGGAGGGAAATGGATGTAGAAACTGAGTCACGGGACAATTTGGCAGGAAAGTTAACAGAGGCATGTCTGAACATAAAGGAATCAGCTTCCTCGGGATGAGAAGAGGAAAGGGGAATGTTTTGGCCATGGCGTAGAAAGTTTGCCAGAAGGAAGGGGAACCTAAGTGAAAGAGTGTGTGCTCAAGTCATATAATTATGTAGCCTGTGCAAGCATTATTTGTTTGGCAATAGATGAGCGACAAGTGTTTAATTTGGAAATATGTAAACGTGGAATGGCAGATTTTCTTCCCAGTGGAGTGAGGTACCTGGAGCAGAAGAGGGGAAAAGATGATTCTCATCCCCTCTTCACTCACAAAATCAAGCGAGCTAAAGATGGTTCCATATTTAGGCACTTGGATACTGGTTTTACACATTGTTTATCAAGTTCTACTTTAAAATTACATCAAGGCTCAAATATTCCTTTGTTGAACTGGGATAGCATGCCTAGCATAATCGTGGTTTGACCGTATCTTTAGTTGATTTTTCTTTTCTTCTTTCATGATTATGCTCTGAATGTGAGCAGCCCAACCACAACTTCTGATGTGGCCAAGAACAAGAACTATGAGCCAAGGTTAAAGGCACAAGAGATCATAGAATAGCCTGTGGTCAAGCCAGCAGTGTGCTTGGCTCCATTGCCACAAATGTCACTGAATTCTTTTGCATAGGGAAACGGTGGTCTCTTGTACGCAGGAGACCAAGCTGGAGATTGGCATGGCCCTAGACTCCACCTATTTGAGTGAACTGAGCAACCCAGGGCACATAGGAGGCTGGAACTCAGTGCTGCTTTGGCATTTTTTGTACAGTGAATTTGTTGCTGTTGTTTAGATTCATTTTTATTTTATTTTATTTATTATTTATTTATTTTTAGAGACAGAGTCTTACTTTATTGCCCTTGCTAGAATGCCGTGGCATCACAGCTCGTAGCAACCTCCACCTCCTGGTCTTAGGCGATTCTCTTGCCTCAGCCTCCTGAATAGCTGGGACTACAGGCACCTGCCACAATGCCTGGCTATTTTTTGTTACAGTTTGGCAGGGGCTGGATTTGAACCCGCCATCCTTGGTACATGAGGCCAGCGCCCTACCCACTGAGCCACAGGCTCATTTTTAAATATCAGTCCCATTCCTGAGATTTTTTTTTCACTTTCTAGTTAAAATTGAAATCCTCCATTAAGTATGTAGGTCATTGGATTTGCTCAGGGGAGACAGGATGAGATGACTACTTAATGCTTGTTATGACATAGTGTGGCTACTATTTTCAGTTGTGAATGAAGCGGAGGAACCAACGTACTTGTACGTGAGCACCTTTGTTCTAAACGTATCGGCTGAGATGGGGACATGCTATCTCAGGGCATTTGCAAGTTGATTCTACTTTGGAAAAGGCACTGAAGTTTTGCATTGGTAATATCAGCAAGAACGTTTCTATATTTAGTATATGCTAGCCCTTTCCTCCTCTGTATCTTTAAGCACATGTTGGCCCCTCATGGCAGAAAGGAGACTCTAGAGTCCCCCGTCTCCACAAGCCTTGGGTGAAAGTGACTCTGGGTGTTTCATGGCACCTTTCACGGCACAGATGACACATTCTGGCCATCCCTCCTGTTCTCTGTGTTGTAACAGCCACTATCTCTGCCCCAATGAAAACATGAAAAGGAGAATGAGAAGAAAAAATCAGAGCACAAGAGAGCTCTTCAGGACCTGCATTTTGATAACACGCTTCTCAGGAAGCAGTAGCAGGTATGACACTCTTGGAAGGAAGAACTCTACATTTATTCATGCTCAGAGCATTTAACCCCCAATGTGTGACTCTCAATTTTCACATAAAAACACTGATGCCCAGAGGTTTTTAAATACCTTTCCCTAGAGCTGTGGAGTTGCTCAAGCACTCCAGGCTTTCAACAACCATGTTACAAATAACTTTGGATTTTAGTGGGAAAAAAATCCCTTTCTTTGATGGAGTTTAATTGGTAAAAAAAAAAAAAAAAAAAAAAAAGTTACCTTATAAAATCTATTTTCATTTCTTTTGTTTTCTTTTCTTTTTGCAGTTTTTTTTGGCCGGGGATGAGTTTTTCAAACACCACCTCTGGTATATGGAGCCAGCACCCTACTCCTTTGAGCCACAGGTGCTGCCCCTATTTTCATTTTAATTATTCTGATTTCATAAGGCAGACTGCCTTAGGTATGCTTACAGCTACTGTACTTGGCTTCAAAGATATGAAATCAGGTGGCTGGACTCCATGGGGAGCTAAGCAGCTGCTTTGAGGAATAGTGACTAACACTTGATTAGACCTCGCATCTAGTACTGGACCACAGTAAACAACCACCCTGGCTAAACTCAGGGATTCAGACATACAATTGCAATTTCTCCTGTAATTTAGAACTTATGCAAAATAATACAGTAAAAGTGCTATCTCAACTCCCATAGAAGTAGAGTATTGAGTGGTAAATAATAAAAGTACTATGATTGGACCCTCAGGTTCAAAGGCAGGCTGACACTGTCTGTATGATACTGAAGTCATTTACCTTCTCTGGGCCTTAGTTTCTTCATGGAAAATGAGGATAAGGCACAGCATTATATAGTTACTGTGAGGATTAAATCAGATAACACAGGAAACATGTACAAAATGCCTGGCACATAGTAAGCCTTAATAAGTATTGGCAATTATTATTGTGTTCTTGAGAGTGCGTATTATGGATTCCTCTTTATCTTAATTGGGCCATAAGTGAATTCAACTAATAAGAATGAGCCATTTGTTAATATTAGCTATCAATACTAAACTGATTGAACCAATATGGTAGTTGATGCTGCATACATGTATTTACAAAGTGACCCACCACAATGGGTGGCTTACGGCACTATTAAAAGCTTGTACCCCTCACATGAAGTTCTATGAATAGGAGAGTTTAAAAGGCCAATAAAATAATATCAGTACATGTATAATGGGGAAGTAAGATTGACTTTGGGAAAGCACAATTTTTTCTCATATTATACATTTACCTGGGACCAGGCTAGTTCAAGTCACCTCCAACTTTAATGATTTTAGTCTCTATTCCACTGGACAGATGGGCATTTTTGAGCCCAAAGACATTTTAGTTTCAATGATTTTAAATCATAAAAATTTATAGGTTTTTACAGATCTTCTCTGTCCCAGAAAAATGTACTCCCAGTAGTGCTAATAGGTCAGCAATTTATGAGAAATACAGAAGGCTTGTTTGTACATTAAATCCCTAAATTAAAAGGGTATTAAAGGTGACTGTCCTCGAAAGGCAGCAATGTTCCATATTTTGGACATTTGTAATCAGTCTTACTCTAAAACTTCAGAGTCAATTTTAAATGCTACATATTTTATCTGCTACCTATTAACATGTACAAATGGTTACTAAGTGAATAATAAATGAATGAAAAGAGTAAAAAAAGTTTCATATGCCTCTAGTGTATTCCAAAAAAGCTGGCCAATCTCCTGAAAATTCAGACTACTAATAGAAAGTTAAAAAAATAAACTTTTATAGAATTCTTACTTTACTATACTTATATGATTTTTGCTGGAATGCTTGCCACATGTAACTTATTAGAAACTTTGGGTCTAAGTTCACTGATTTTTCTCTTCTATTAGAAACCCACCCTAACATGCACGGAGGAGTACAACTCCTATTTCCCTGAATGTCCAGGAATTAATTTTAGGTAAGCAGTGGATTTATAGCTGCTGGCCAGATTACAGAAAAGCACATGGGAGACAAAATAAAGGTGATTTCTGTGCAAAACTGAGCCATATGTTGAGGGTGAGTGTAGCCTGGTGCTTTGTAGGACATCACAGACTTGAAATGTGCACCATATGTCCTCTCAGGGCAGCATAAAGATTTCTTTTCCAGGCCCCAACGTTGCTGCGTCTGCTCACATTTTAACTGTTGCTATCATATAGGTGTGGGGTGCATGTGCTAATTTGGAGAAGAGAAAAACTAAGTACCATTCGTACCACTTCAGCTCATGCTCCATAAACAACATTATCCTTAAAAAGAGGGTCAGTGGCTAAGTTGGACCAAATGGGTTTTATAATGGAGAAAGCATCCTTTCTCTGATCCAGTTGTTTGTGTGTGTTCTTTAGTAGGCAGAACAAAAATGAAGACTTTTTCTTAACACTAAACTGTTTAATAGCATATATCGTGCAAGCGTGAAACACTCACAGCCTTGTTTCTGACTGACTCTCCTACTAGAGAGGTGAAAGCCTGAGGATGTGATTGAGTGAATGAAGAAATCAATTTAGGACTAGTGTTTATTCTCTGGGATCTAGGAGGAATATCTAAGTTTTTCTAGCAAATCTGTATGAACTAGGAGGGGAATATAGATTGCAGTCACAGGGGACTCTAATGCTTCTTAGCATGTGTAATATGTGTGCACCTCAAAGGGGATTATACAGAAAACCTTGCAGTGAAAAACCAAGAAAAATTAAGAAAAAACCAAGTGTCTGTCCAGTTGTTTCAGCATCATTTGTTGAAAAAATAGATGTGGACCTTATTTTTGTACTTTCAATCTATTTCTTTGGTCCATATGTTCAACATTACTCTGATATTGCACTTGTTGTTTTTTTTTTTGTTGTTGTTGTTGTTGTCTGTTTTTTTAAGGAAGAGCCCCTCACCTGGGGGCGTGTTATACACCTTCACAATGTGCACATTAGGTGAGATCCTGCCTTCTGCCCTCCCTCTTTCTGCCATAAGTCCTCCCCCTTACCCCCCGAACTAGACTATAGTAGTGCTTTATTGTTCTTAGGAACATGTAATTGTTTATCTATTGATTTCATATTAGTATGGAGTATATTGGATATTCATCTTTCCATTCTTGTGATACTTTACTAAGAAGAATGTATTTCAACTCCATCCCGGTAAATGTAAAAGATGTAAAGTGTCCATCTTTTTAGTGGCTCCATCTTTTTAGTATTCCATGGTATACATATACCGTATATACTCGAGTATATACGGTACCACAGTTTGTTGATCCATTCATGGGTTGATGTGCACTTAGGTTGCTTTGCTTCCATGACTTGACAATTATGAATTGAGCCACAATAAACATTCTAGTGCAAATGTCTTTGTGGTACAATGATTTATGTTCTTCTGGGTAGATACCTAGTAATGGGATTGCACGGTCAAATGGAAGGTCTACTTTTAGATGTTTGAGGATTCTCCATACTTTTCTCCAAAAAGGCTTTATTAGTTTACAGTCCCACCAACAGTGTAGAAATGTTTCCTTCTCTCCACATCCATGCCAGCACCTGGTGTTTTAGAACTTTGTGATGTGGGCTAACCTTGCTGAGGTTAGGTGATATCTTAGAATGGTTTTAATTTGCATTTCTCTGATGATTAAAGATGATGAACATTTTTTCATATGTTTCTTGGCCATTCATCTGTCATCCTCAGGGAAGTTACTGCTCAAATTTCTTGCCCACTTTTAGGGAGGGTTGTTTGCACTTTTCTTATTGTTTAATTTGAGTTCTCTGTAGATTCTAGTTATCAGGCCTTTGTCAGATTCATAACATGCAAAAATCTTCTCCCATTCTGAGGGCTGTCTGTTTGCTCTGTTTGTGGTACTCTTAGCTGTGCAAAAGCTTTTTAGCTTGATCAAGTCCCAGTTATTTATTTTTGGTGTTGCTGCAATTGCTGGAGGGTCTTCCTCAAAAAGTTCTTTCCCAGACCAATATCTTCAAGTGTTTTCCTCACATTCTATGCTAGAATTTTTATTGTTTTGTATCTTAAATTTAAATTTTTTATCCAACAAGAATCAATTTTTGTCATTGGTGAGAGGTGCAAATCCAGTTTCAGTCTTCAGCGTATGGATAACCAGTTCTCCCAGCACCATTTGTTAAATAAGGATTCTTTTCCCCATTGCATGTTTTTGTTAGCCTTATCAAAGATTAAATGACAATATGTGGCTGGGTTCATCTCTAGATTCTCTATCCTATTCTATAGATCTGTGTCTCTATTTTTGTGCCAGTATCATGCTATTTTGATCACTATAGCCTTGTAATATAACCTGAAATCAGGCAACGTGATACCTCCAAATTTGTTTTTATTTCTAAGAACTATATTTGCTATTCAAGTTTTTTTCTGATCTTTAAAGTATGACATTGGTGCTTTGATGGGGGTTGCATTAAATCTATAGATTGCTTTGGGTAGTATGGAAATTTTAACGATGTTGATTCTTCCCAGCCACGAGCATGGTATGTTCTTCCATTTGTTGACATTTTCTGCTATTTCCTTTCTCAAAGTTTCATAATTCTCTTTATAGAGCTCTTTCATGTCTTTTGTTAGATATATTCCCAGGTATTTCATCTTCTCTGGTATATTGTAAAAGGAATAGAGTATTTGATTTTGTTCTCGGCTTGACAACTGTTGGCATGTATGAAGGCTACTGATTTATGGGTATTGATTTTATAACCCAAGACATTGCTATATTCCTTGATCACTTCTCACACTTCTTTGATTATTCCAGTTTTGTAGTAAGTTTTGAAACCAGGAAGTGCCCTTTAAATTGTTTTTTCACGTTCAAGATTGTTTTGGCTATTCTTGATTTCTTAAATTTCCATATGAATTTTAGGATCAGCCTGTAATTTCTATTAAAAAGCCAGATAGAATTTTGACAGGGATTACATTGAATTTGTAGACAATTTAGTGGATACTAACAGTTTAACAATGATAAGTCTTCTGATCAAGGAGCTTAGATGTCTTTCCACTCATTTTGGATTTTCTTTAATTTCTATTAACAATGTTGTGTAGTTTTAAGAGCATAAGTTTGCAATTATCTTGTTAAGACTATTTTTAGAATTTTATTCTTCTGATACTATTATAAATGGAATTGTTTTCTTAGTTTCACTTTAATGTAGTGTCTGGCTATTGTATAAAATCCAGTTGGTTATTACATATTAGTATTAATCCTATATCCCAAGACCCTGCTGAGCTGTTAATTAGTTCTAATTGTTTTTTTGTAAATTCCTTAGGATTCATATACAAAAGTGATGTTATGAGGAAGTAGAGACAGCTTTACTTCTTTATTTCAAATATGGATGCCTTATTCCTTATTTTAGTAATTTGAGTCTTCTGTCTTATTTATCTTGGTTAGTAGAAGCTTTCACTTGTCATTTTTTGGTTTTGTTTTGTTTTGCTTTTTTCTTTGCTTTCCATCTTTTCACTTTTTGGCAGTCCTATTCTTACTGATTGGCACTCTTTCTAGGTGCATTCTCATTATAAGTTCATTGTAAAGTTTATTTATTTGGCTTTCCCCAAGCTAGTTCATCCACCTACAAATTGATGCATATAAGATTTTTGCAAAGACTGAGAATGAGGCTTCATGAAGTGAGAATATATGAATTCAAATTCACAATTCAATGGTCACTTTGCTTTGAATAATCTGAGGTTACTGAGATGAATTTAATTAATTAAGGAGATAACCAAGTATGGAGAAATGGAATTATTCCCTGACATGTGTATCTAAAGGGTTCTTTACAGAGTAGAAATTTTAAAACCTAAAGTAAAACTGGAACTCCTAGTACAAGGAAACACTTTTGTTATATAGTTGATATATTAACTTATTAACTTGGTAAACGATCAGGAGAAGCATTCAGAGAGAAAGGAGAAATGTCAAAGTTTTTGAGGGGATATATCAGTTAAAACTCAATGGCTTAAAACAGATATTGTTTTCATGAATCTGCAAGTCAACTTATCTGGATTAACCTCAGCTGGACAGTTCTGTTGGTCTTGGCTGCACTCATTTTCATGTCTGCAGTTGGCTGGAGGTGGCTCTGCTCCATGTATCTCCCACTGTCCTCCTACTGTGACCAGCAGCTGGCCCTAGCCCATTCTTTTCATGATAATGGAAGAAATGCAAGAGAGGGATTGAAAACATGCAAAGGCTCTTGTGGTCTAGGTTTGGAAGTGGGGACCATTACTTCGGTCTCATGCTTTTGACCAAAGTCAGTCACATTGGGCATGGATGTAGACTCTGCTTTTGTGGGAGGAGCTCCAAAATCACATACGAGGGAAGGTAAAGAATTGGGGTCAGTGATGCATTCCATGTACCGAAGGAAATTAGGAAGGAAGTTAAGATGGTTTCTCCAGCTTATTTATTTCTGCCAACTTAAGTTGAGTTCCATTTCTGCTGGACTGGAACAAAAAGAAACAAACTTTTGAACAATATACTAATTCTGTCTTGTTAAGGGAGTATGTAGAATATGGAAGAAGAGAGAAGCATGTGGTAGAGCTCGTCAACTTCCTGTAGGTGAGCAGACTGGCTCTCGTGGCCTCTGCAGAGGCTTTCGCCACAGCAGAGGCTTGTTTTGTGCTTTCTTACATGGTCATCTTTTTGCATGGGCACAGAACAGGTGACTTTGGATAGCAGGTAACTAACCAAGCACTTCTTTTCTTCCCCCCACCCCTCCCAAACTAAGCATTTCTCTAATTCTTGGGAGGTTTAATCTTTGCTTTTCTCAGGAATGTGTGACAGCAGCAGTTTTTGTTTGTCTTTAAACTGGGGAGGGTTCTACAGAAGTTGACTTTGTTACTCAAGAAATATCTTAAAACTGTGCAACTTTCCCTCTGGAATTATTATATGTGAATGGATTTCGACATTTTACAATGGAAAAGCATGAAATCATAGCTGGCTTGGCTACTGCTATTATTCATTTAGCAGATTTTATTCTTTTAACAGTTAAACTTCCATTATGCTTTACTATTTGTTACCTACCATTTTTATGTGTTTCATAGTTTTATGCATTTTTGCAGTTAACTATTTGAAAGGGCATTCAGTCCTTTAAAGTTAGAGTGATTTACCATTCTTGTACTTTAGTCCCTCCTAATGTTTTGTGTATTTTGTTGCAAAGACAATAATAGATTCTTGTATTTAAAAAGTTTAATAGCACATTTTATTTTCTTGCTACCAATAGCGAATCTTAATGCTTTAAAAGTAGATGTGTGTGTTTGGGAATGTGTACATATATAGCATACATGCCTGTAAATGTCAGATATGGGCATTAAATACCTAGACAACCACAAGTGAAGAGGAACAAAAAGCTTTGGTAATTACCACACAGATTTTGACACACACACACACACACACACATATACACACACACGGCTAAGTTGCTAAAGGTATTCTGTAACGCTAAGTGAAGCAGATAATTTTGAAGAAATTTTTATTTATTTACCAGAAGTTTTATCCATGATTCATAATTAACCAGACAGATTGGATTTTAAAAGTAGATTGATTTTGGTATTAAAAAGCACTTATTTTGAGAATTTATAAATTTCTATGCATTTATAATATAATAATTTGCAATGTAGTAATAAAGCAAAAGCCTGTTTTATTTTATTCAATGTATTTTTATACATTAGTATATAAAACTGTATAACTGAGATGAGGAGAATATTTTACTTTTTAAAAATTCTGGAATATATACTTTAAAATGAAAGGGAGAAGCCAAATCTTTCCTATGAAAGAGTTTTAAAAATTGCTTTATGAAGATTTAGTTTGTGAATTCTATAATAAGGCTGCTCATATACTTATTTTCAGTTTCATCAAAAAATATTACTTATTTTATTTTTTACTTTTTTCTTCAGATTTTACTTGATTTGTAAAATATTTTAATTTTATTTAATTTTTTCAAATAGAACTCTGACCAATAAGCAACTCAAATTTCCCTTTCTTGAGTAAGCTTTCAAACATGTTTTAAGCAAATACAAGCAAATACATATGTGTATTTACTGCTCTTGTATTTTTTTCAACATTAATAATATGCTCATGCACAATTTCTTAACTTGTTTTGTTTTATCAAAAAATCTTAGAGACTATTTCATATTAATGAATAAGTTTCTTCATTCATTTTTACAGCTGTAGAGTACTCCAGTGTTTAAATCAGTCTCCAATTAATAGACACTAGTAATAAACAACTTTGTATTCAAATGACTTATTAAAAATCAAATTCTTAACCTTGGGCATGTTAACAAGACTATATCACAGATTCTAAAATGAGTGAGACAAATTACTTGGAAAATGGTAATATTACAAAGATACTAGAAGGATATAATATGTTTATAATGTGTAAAACATACATACATTCTGGTATATGTTTTAAAAATAGTTCTCATTATTTGACAGTTTGTCAGTTATTTTTCTCATAATACAATGACTTTTTTCCCATGTGTTCTACCTGCAAGTAAAGATACATGGAAGGAAAACTTTTACTGTTGTTTCTTTTTGCTTTCCTTGTGAAATACGAGAACCATTTCTACCTTATTATAAGGTCTTAAAAATATCTTGTAAAGTGCTAATGAAAGCCTGTGATGTGCATTTAAAGGTAATTATGTTACCTCCTTTCCATTTTATTAAAGGGCAAGCTGAGATTCAGAGAGATGGAGTAAATTGCCCATGTCATGGACTAGAAATGGATAGAGGCAGGACTTGAATCCTGTTTATAAACTAGGATGAAACAGCACTCTGTTCTTTTGCTCAGCAATAGCTAGAGATCATGGCTGTTAGAATGACACTGGTATCTAGATGAATATACGATGCAAGTGCAATCCAGTTGAATGAGGTATCATCAAACTTGGACAAAGCATGATAAGATTTTAGCATCCAATTAGGGACTAATGGGGTTTGTTGAATCCAATCAACAGTGGAAGAAATTAAGACGAGTATGATGGTCTTAGGTATCATTATCCTGGAATCAATTTTCTGCTCCATGGTACATCAAGGTCTATATAACCCACTAACTTTAGCCTGTGTGAGATAATAAAAATCTCTCCCTAAATTGGGTGAAGTGATTTAATCCTAGAATAATCTTGGACTAAGAACATGTATTATGAAATAAATCAACCCTATAATATTAGCACTTCTCTGTTAAATTCAGGATAATCTGTGCTTGTCAATTAAAGTGTTTTCTGTGTTTAAGAGAATTTGATATATTACCTTCTGATATTAAGTGCTAAAGAGAATGCATGCATATATATATTTTTTTCTCAGTTCTGGTTCTTTTCTGGTTCTATACAAAATGAAGTACCATTTTTTTTCAGTTCTTCAAAATATGATGTGGTATTTTAATGGGGATGGCATTGAATTTGTAGATTGCTTTGAGTAGAATATATGCTTGCATTCTCTTTAGAACTTAAAATCAGAAAGATGATATATCAAATTCTCTTAAACACAGAAAACACTTTAACTGATATATATATATTTGGGGGGGGATTTTTTGAGGGCACAAAAATTATTGTTACACTGATTTCAGTTGTTAGGTAAAGTCCCTCTTATAATTGCGTCCCACCCCCATAAATATACATAAATACACTGTGATCCCCCTCTCCCCTCTCCCTGATCCCTCATTACCCTACCCTACCCCTTGTATTAGATTATCTCCTACCTTCATAATAGAATTGAGTACACTGGATTCTTGCTTCTCCATTCTTGTGATGCTTTACTGAGAATAATGTGTTCCACCTCCATCTAGGTTAATACAAAAGATGTAAAGTCTCCACCTTTTTTAGTGGCTGAATAGTATTCCATGGTATACATATACCACGGCTTGCTAATCCATTCCTGGGTTGGTGGGCATTTAGGTTGTTTCCACGTTTTAGTGATTTTAAATTGAGCTGCAATAAACAGTCTAGTGCAACTGTCCTTATGATAATTTTTCTTCTGTGTAGATGCCTAGTAATGGGATTGCAGGATCAAATGGGATGTCTAATTTGAGTTCTTTGAGGATTCTCCATTCTTCCTTCCAAAAAGGTTATATTACTTTGCAGTCCCACTAGAAGTCTAAAAGTATTCCTTTCTCTTCACATCCACACCAGCATTTGCAGCTTTGAGACTTTGTGATGTGGGCTAGTCTCACTGGGGTTAGGTGATATCTCAGGGTGGTTTTGATTTACATTTTTCCAATGGTCAGGGACAATGAGCATTTTTTCACATGTTTGTTAGCCATTCGTCTGTCTTCGTCAGAGAAGATTCTGTTCATGTATTTTGCCCAGAGGTACATGGGATTGTCTACTCTTTTTATGTTGATTAATTTGATTTCTCTGTAAATTCTAGTTATCAACCTTTTGTCAGATTGATACCCTGCAAATGTCTTTTCTCATTCTGAAGGTTGTCTTTTTGCTTTCCTTGTTGTATTCTTAGCTGTGCAGAAGCTTTTCAGCTTAATTAAGTCCCATTTGTTAATTTTTGTTGTTGTGATGTCGCTGAAGTCTTCATCATAAAATCTTTCCTCAGTTCAACATCATCAACAATTTCCCCCATACTTTCTTCTAAGATTTTTTATTGTTTCATGTCTTAGATTTAAGTCTCTTATCTGTCCTGAGTCAATTTTAGTGAATGGAGAAAGGTGTGGGTCGAGTTTTGGTCTTTTACATGTGGTTATCCAGTTCTCCCAGCACCATTTGTTGAATAGAGATTTCTTTCCCCACTGTATGCTTTTGTTTTGTTTATCAAAGATCAGACAGCAAGTAAGACTGGATTCATCTTTTGGTTTTCTATTCTGTTCCATATGTCTATGTCTTTATTTTTATGCCAATACCTTGTTGTTTTGATTATTGTGGACTTGTAATATAGCCTAAATTCTGGTAGGGTGATGCCACCAACTTTGTTTTTATTACTAAGAATACCCTTAGCTATACAGGGATTTTTCTGGTTCTATACAAAATGAAGTACTATTTTTTTCTCACTTCTTCAGTATATGATGTGGTATTTTAATGGGGATGGAATTGAATCTGTAGATGTTGATTCTTCCCAGCCAAGAGCGTGGTATATTTTTCCATTTGTTAGTGTCTTCTGCAAGTTCTGTTTCTTTTTTTTTATTTTTTATTTTTTATTTTTTTGAGATAGAGTCTCACTATGTCACCCTTGGTAGAGTGCCATGGCATCACAGCTCATGGCAACCTCAAACTCTTGGGCTTAAGTGATTCTCTTGCCTCAGCCTCCCAAGTAGCTGAGACTACACATACCCACCATAATACTCAGTTATTTTTGTTGTTGTTGTTGTCATCATTGTTTAACTGGCCCAGGCTGGTTTTGAATCCACCAGCTCTGGTGCATGTGGCCAGCACCCTAACCACTGAGTCATGGGCACTGATCCTTCTGTAATTTCCTTTTTTTAGGGTTTTATAATTCACTCTGAGAATATCTTTCACCTCTTTTGTTAGGTATTTCATTTTCTTTGAAGCTACTGTGAAGGAGATTGCATCCTTGATTTGCTTCTCAACTTGGCTGTTATTGATGTATACAAAGGCCAGTGATTTGTGGACATTGATCTTTATACCCTGAGACATTACTGTATTTCCTGATGACTTCGAGGGGTTTCGTGGTTGAGTCTCTGGGGTTTTCTAAGCATAAGGTGATATCATCAGCAAAGAGTGAGAGTTTGACCTTCTGTGCCACCCTTTGGATGCCCTTTAGATCCTTTTCTTGCCTCATTGCATTGGCTAGAACTTGCAGAACTATGTTGAGTAATAGTGGTGACAGTGAACATCCTTATCTGATTCCAGTGCTAAGTGGAAAAGCTTTCAGTTTTTTATCAAACCTTTCAGTATGATGTTAGCTATGGGTTTGTCACAGATGGCTTCAATCAACTTAAGAAATATGTCACCTATGCCTGTTTTCTTAAGTGTTCTTGTTAGAAAAGAATGCCGAATTTTGTCAAATCCTTTTTCTGCATCTATTGAAAGGATCATATGGTCTTTGTTTTTGCTTCTATTGATATGGTGTATTACATTTAGGGATTTGTGTATGTTAAACCAACCTTGGATGAAACCTACTTGATTGTGACATATAATTTTTTTACTGGAGTAGCTGCAATCTATTAGCTAAGATTTTGTTGAGTATTTTTGTATCAATATTCATTTGTGAAATTGGTTTATAGTTTACCTTTTTGGTTGGGTTCTTTCCTGGTTTTGGAATCAAGGTGATGTTTGCTTTATAGAATGTGTGGGAGAAGGTTCCTTCCTCCTCATTGTTTTGGACTAGGTTCTTCAGTATAGTTATAAACTTATCTTTGAAGGTGTGATAGAATTCTGATGTGAAGCTATCTGGTCCTGGGCTTTTTTGTTGTTGTTGTTGTTGTTGTTGTAAGCTTTTTTAAAATTGTTTCTTCAATCTCAGTGTTTGATATTGGCCTGTTCAAGAGATGTATTTCTTCCTGGTTAAATCTAGGAAAATGGTGTGGTCCATTTCCTCCACATTGTCAAGTTTGTGGCCACAAAATTTTTGGTAGTAGTCAGAAATAATCTCTTGCATCTCTGTGGTATAAATTGTTATTTCCCCCTTTTCTTTTTTTTTTTTTTTTAATTTTTATTTATTTATTTTTTTTTTTACTTTTTCTTTTTTATTTTATTTTTTTTTTTTTTGAATTTATTTATTTTTTTATTGTTGAAAAGGGGCAGGGAAAGAAGGCGGGGGAAGAGGTGAGTGACAGGGTCGGGCCAGTGGCATGGTACCACATTGGCTGTATCTAGGTAGAGGCAGTTTCAGGCCGGGCCTTGCTGAGTCGTTGGTTTTTTGCAGTTTTTGGCCAGGGCTGGATTTGATCCCACCACCTCTGGCATATGGGGCTGGCACCCTACTCTGCTGAGCCACACGTCCTGCCCGAGGAATGATACACTTTTTAATGTGTAGTTTTACACTTGCTGTTTCTTTGGTATGAAATGCCTTTCCTTGGCATGCTTGCATGTCAAGCTCCAGTCCTTTCAAGAAGTGGTTCAAAAATCATGTTTGTAAAACCTTTCCTGACTTTGGCTTCTCTTGTAGGGTTGAGTACCCCATTTATTTTAGTGTTTCTATCATTCATTTATTCATATACATGTGTTATAAGCTCCCATTATTACTCTTACCACATTGTATTATAATTGTTTTTTACATGTGTCTTCTCACTAACTTGTAAACCTCTTGAAGGAAGGGACTATATCTTTTTTTTTTTTCTGTTCTATTTATTTATTTATTTATTTATTTATTTATTTATTTATTTATTTATTTTTGAGGCAGAGTCTCACTGTTGCCCAGGCTAGAGTGCAGTGGCATCATCATAGCTTGCTGCAAGCTTGTGGCCTCAAACTCCTGGGTTCAAGCAGTCCTCCTGCCTTATCCTTCCAAGGAGCTGGGACTACAAGTTTTGTTTTGTTTTGTTTTGTTTTAAAGATGGGGTCTTCCTCTGTTGCTCAGACTGTAGCACATTAGTGCAATCTTAGCTCACTGCAACCTTGGAATGTTTGGGCTCAGGTGATCCTCCTGCCTCAGCCTCTCAAGCAGCTGGGATTACAGGTGTGTACCACCATGCCTGGCTTTATTTATTTATTTATTTAGTTTTTGAGATGTAATTCATATACTGCAAAGTATTCTGCTTGATGGATTCTTTTCTTGTAAAACCATCATACAGATTAACTTGAGTATCAAAAGGCTCCCTTCTTTCCCATATCAGTCAGTATCCTGAGTTATTTTTCCTATTTTTGATTCCCACTTTTTTTTTAATAAGAATATGTAATTAGCTGCCACACATGTCAGACTTTGTTCTAGTTAAATGCAGGGGAACTCTGTAAGGTAGGGATTATTCTCATTTTACAGGCACAGAGAAGTTAAATAGCTTGGTGAACTTCTCACAGTTAACTGGAAGAGCTCTGATTTGAACCCTGGCAATCTGGCTGTGGAATTCACATTTTTAACTAATGTGCTGTATTACTTAGTTTCAACTGAGGATACTAGTAGATTTTATAATAAGTAATTCTAAATATGCAGGTGGCCGCCCTATATTTTGTGTGATTGCCTTTTATGGTATTGAGAATTTTCAGAATTTATAGGATTGGAAGAGAAAGAAATATTTCTGAGGTGTGATGAGAGTGGGCTAAGAGTTTTTGCAACAAGTTTAAGCATTAAGAATAGAAAATAGAGCTGGGTACATTCATGCCTATAATCCTAGCACTGTGGGAGGCCTAGGCGGGTGGATTGCTTGAGCTCAGAAGTTTGAGACCAGCCTGAGCATAATCGAGACCCTATCTCTACTAAAATAAAAAAACTTGAGGCAAGAAGATTGCTTTAGCCCAAGTTGGAGGCTGCTGTTAGCTATGACACCACGACATTCTACCCAGGGCAACAGCTTGAGACTATCTGAAAAAAAAAAAAAAAAAAATAGAAGATAGGGTTTTCCGAAAACAGTATAAGAGAGTTTAAGATAGCATGTTAGATATTGGAGCGTATGATAGCTTTGTATTTATCATTGTAACTAAAATATTAGTCTTGCTTAGAATATTCAAAAGTAATTTTTCTTGTTTTATCAAGAACGCATGAATAGGGCGGCGCCCGTAGCTCAGTGGGTAGGGTGCCAGCCACATACACCCAGGCTGGTGGATTTGAACCTGTCTCCGGCCAGCTAAACAATGACAACTGCAACAAAAAATAGCTGGGTGTTGTGGCAGGTGCCTGTAGTCCCACCTACTTGGGAGACTGAAGCAAGAGAATCGCTTAAGCCCAAGAGTTTGAGATTGCTGTGAGCTATGACGTCATGGCTCTCTACTGAGGGCTATATAATGAGACTCTGTCCCCCCCCCCAAAAAAAAAAATACCGTATATGCTCGAGTATAAGCCGAGTTTTTCCCAGCACAAAATTTGTGCTGAGTTCGGGTTTTTCGGCACAAATTTTGTGCCAAAAAAACTCGGCTTATACTCGAGTATATACGGTAATAAAAAGGAATTATTGATGCATGCGACAACATTGATGATTCTCAAAACATGCTAGGCAAAAGAAACTAATAAGGAGTATGATTCCATTTATATGAAACTCTGGAACAAGATGGGTGTGCTAGTAGTCCCAGCTACTTGAGAGGCTCAGGCAGGAGGAATGCTTGAGGCCAGGCGTTCGTGACCGCAATGTACTATGATCATGCCTATGAAAAGCCATTGTACTCCAGCCTGGGCAACACAGTGAGATGTCTGCCTCTTAAGAAAAAGGTGGTGGGGTATGATGACTCATACCTGTAATCCTAGCATTCTGGGAGGCTGAGGTGGGAGGATAGCTAGAGGTCAGGAGTTCAAGACCAGCTTGAGCAAGAGTGAGACCCTGTGTCTACCAAAAATAGAAAAATTAGACCTGAGTGGTGGTGCATGCCTATAGTCTCAGCTACTTGGAAGTTTGAGGCAGGAGGATTGCTTGCAGGAGTTTGAGGTTGCAGTGACCTGTGATGATGCCACTACATCACCGCTAGCCTAGGGGACAGACTGAGATTGTGTCTGAAAAATAAAATGAAAAGAAAGAAGTTCTGGGATAGGCAAAACTCATCTGTTGGCTGGGTGCGGTGTCTCACACCTGTAATCCTAGCACTGGGAGGTCGAGGTAGGTAGATCACATGAGATCAGGAGTTTGAGATCAACCTGTGCAAGACCCTGGAGACCCTGTCTCTACTAAAAATTAAAAACAAAAACCCAACTGGGCTGGTGGCATGTGCCTGTAGTACCAGCTACTGGGGAGGCTGAGGCAAGAGGATCACTTGAGCAAGGAGTTTGAGGTGACACCACCACAGCACTCTATTCAGGGCCACAGAGTGAGACTCTGTCTCAAAACAAAAACAAAAAACAAAACCCCAAAAAACTCATCTGTAAGAGAAAGCAAATGAATGGTTAGCGGAAGTGAGAAGTGGAAGCTCAGGTGAGAGAGCATTACAAAGCTGAGGTTAACAGCACTAACTCTGATGTAGGAATGAACTTGGGTTCTTTGAAAGGCGGTGACTGAAGCTTAACAAAGAAGTAGAGGAGATGAAGGGGTGGTCAGGAAGCAGACAGAAGCCAGATGATTGTAGGCTATGCTATTCCTTGGGTTTAGTTCAAGGTTTTATGGTCATTCATTGGAAGTTGGAGAATGTATCTGGTGTTGATGGTGGTCTGGATAAAGGTAGGAGTGGTTAAGTTTTATTTATATTTATTTATTTAGACCAGTCAAGTGCAGTAGTGAGAAGGGGGGGAAAGTAGAACAAGGAGTTCAATCTGTAACTGTGAACAATAAGATGAGATAACACACTGTCTTTGGACTAACCATAGTTAAGTTTTAAAATGATTGGAGTTAGAAGGTATATTGTAGGTTGAGTATCAGAAATTGTGGAGGAGGAGAAGGAAAGGAAGATTTTAATGATGACTCCTAGGTTTTTAGCTTCTGAGGCGATAGTAGTGCTATTTTTGAAGTAGGGCAAAGTTTGGGAGTGGAAATTGTTTTTTGAGATTTATTTAGATCTCTGTGTCCTTCAGAAAAATAGCCTTGTTCTAACTTTGCTTTTATTTTATACCTTGGCTGTTGGATTCACTGTTATAGGTGGTGATGCATTTTTGTACACTTACCAGAGTTGACACCTTCTTCCCTTTGTGCTAGGATGTCTGAATTGATTGAAAAAGAAACTGAAGAATACCGGAAAGGGGATCCAGACCCATTTGATGATCGACATCCTGGTAAGACATGTGGTACTATTAAGGTTGGGTATTTTTTTCTTAGAAAAGAAAATTGCTAATAGGATCATTTTCAATTGAAATAGCATCTTCTGTGATATGTTTTAAAACCTTTTATTTTTTAAAATATTGCTCAAACTGGAGGCAGTGAAGAAAAATTAATTTCTGGGAAAACTGAAATATTTATGGTATTTATAGTTTAAAAAGAATACAGCTAACTTAAAGGAACTAAATTAATTAGGTTTACTTAATTTAACTCATTTGGTATGAATACAGAATCTGAAGAGAAAAATATTCTTCCATTCTGCCTTTTAAAAACCATTAAACCAAAAGGTATTTTCCTCTGTGCCTTCCTCTTTCTAACAATAGTTATCCTTTTAGGGACAGGAAAATAAAGTTGAGAATGCATTCAGTGCTTTGCTTTTAGTTGATACTTGAAACCTTGAAGAGTAAAAAGACTTCTTGATGTCTGTTTAGTGTCCTGATAGGTAAAATATGCTGTCTTGTGTTCATTTGGTTTTATTTTGGTCTTAGAGTCATGACAACCTTGCCTGGTTCAACATGGAATTTGTTATAATGCACAGTTACGTGGGAGTTGAGACTTCACCATTTTATGTTTTCTCTCAAGTAGTGGGCAAAGTGGTGGCGCCTGTGGCTCAAAGGAGTAGGGTGCCAGCCCCATATGCCGGAGGTGGTGGGTTCAAACCCAGCCCTGGTGAAAAAATGCAAAAAAAAAAAAACAAACACCCCCCAAAACGAAAACAAAACAAAAAACAAAAGTACTGGGCAAAGCTTAAGTCTTGTATAGACCTACACTGTATATAAACTCTAGCCAGAAGCAGTCCTTTGTGGAGAGGAGTCTGAAGTTTTGTGTATGGAAAGATAGTAGGAATGAGTGAGAGTTATAAAAACAAGAACATTGTATATTCAGTTGAATGTTCCAGGGATTATTGCTATTTCTTAGGCTTTTGTTTTCAAATGTAAGTAAATTAGGCATTTCAAATTGAGGGGCTAGTTATTTATATGATGTTACTTGCTGCTCTTGTCCTAGACATCCCTACTTGTGACTTCAGAGAAAATATTCACTGTTTAACCCATATGTTTATTAAGGCAATTAACATGAAGATAGATGAAAATGAATATGAAATCACAGATTAAGCTTATGTATAAGGATTATGAAAAATATTAAAAGAGTTGATCATGATTAGTGCCATTACCTTGCAAAGATGAAATGGTAATAAAGGGAGAGACAGAATATGTCATTTTTTTAGTAGAAGCTTAACAAAGGAATTTTTTTTCTTCCCTGTCTCTTAATGTTGAGCAGTATTTGTCATTGGCACATTGGCATTTTTTTTTTTTTTTGAGACAGGGTTTCACTATGTCACCCTCAGTAAAGTGCTGTGACATCAGAGCTCATAGCAACCTCAAACTCTTGGGTTTAAGTCATTCTTGTGCCTCAGCCTCCCAAGTAGCTGGGACTACAGGCACCCACCACAACACCCAGCTATTTTTTTTTGTTGTTGTTGCAGTTGTCATTGTTGTTTTAGCTGGCAGGCTGGGTTTGAACCCACTAGCCTCGGCGTATTGGCCGGCACCACCCAAATATATTTATTTTTTTACTAATTCTTGGAGACAATCTCATTCTGTCGCCTTGGGTAGAGTGCTATAGCTCATAGTAACTGCAAACTCTTGGCTCAATCTCCCCAATAGCTGGGACTACAGGCATGCACCACAACGCCTGGCTTGTTTTTCCATTTTTACTAGAGACTGGGATCTCTCTTGCTTAGGGTGGTCTCCAACTCCTTAAGCTCAAGCATTCTACCCGCCTCAGCCTCCCAGAGTGCTAGTATTATAGGCGTGAGCCACCTTGCTCAGCCTTAACTTTTCTTTTTGTGAATTACTTTGGAATATTATTTACAACTTGGTAAAAATTTCATGTCAGCAGCTCACATCTTACTTTCATCCTATATTGTATGCTATGACTAAAATTTTCACTTTAATGCTCTGAAAGGAAATTAAATAAAATAGATGGTATCTTTTTAAAAAATAAAACGTTAATTCATTATCTTACCTGTGACCTGTGTAATGAGTAGACCCTAGATCCCGGCCTTCTCTCTTTCCATAAGAATTAGTAAGTTAAGATGGCCAAGGTTACTGTATTTGTAGGGTTGATGCTTGCTTAGTGGGATTTGCTTCCCTCACCCTGACCGAGGATTTCCTTACAGGTTTGAGGATGCATCTGCTGTTGTTGTTATGTAGTTGAAGGAGAGGTTGGACTTGGAGCCTGTCTTTTCCAGGCCACTCATCAAAAGAACCATGCTTCCTACCTTTCTGTGGCTGGGAAGTCCAGGGTTTTCTTTTCTCTTAGGTTCCTTTATGATTCTTTTGTAGACCTTGAATACCCTTGGTAGTGCTGGTGGGGACCAGCTCATTTATTTAATTGATTATTGCTGTGTAGGCAATATTCTAGGAGATGGAAAAGTTAGATAGCAGTGCCTCATGTTTTTATATTGTCACTTTTAATTTTAAAGAATGTTGCTTATGAAATCTAATCATCCATTTCAGGTATCTTTTCCTGTATATTTTTGCTTGCATTTTATTAGTACTTATAACAGCCCAGATGCCTTTCCAGAGGTCTAAGTTGCTTGATTGGGATGTCTTACTTATTCCTTTGTTTGTTCCTTCCCTCTTCTTTTGGTAGGTCGAGCTGATCCAGAGTGTATGCTGGGCCACTTGCTGAGAATACTCTTCAAGAATGATGATTTCATGAATGCAGTAGGTTTGCTTCTACTTTTCTCCAGAGATTATTAGTAGATACTATTGTTACTATCTTTTGTAAATAGTTTACACTTTCTCCTAAGACCTTGACAAAGTTGGGAGTAGGTGGGTAGATTTTTTTATTTGTTACTGATTCAGTTGAAATAAGAGTAATCAAGTCATGAACCTTTTATTTGCCCAAGTCTTGGTTGTGGCCAGAGTGTTTTCTCTTTGGTGGGTACTTCGTTTGGTTGAATGTTAGTAAGGGATCCCAAGGCATCTTTGCTTATTCATAGGTGAGGTGATTTTGAGTTTGGGAATAAAGGAGTCCTCTTGGGTTCTTGAATGGAAAAATAAGAATGATGCATGTGATATGATCTGCACTGACAGTGTGATGTTTGCGTTGGGCACATAGAAGAATAGAAAGGTGCTTTCTCTCTATTTCAGGGCTGTTGTGAGAAGTAATTGAGAATATATTTATTTCACGTATAGTTTCTGAACATAGTAATTGCTTAGTAAATTGTGGCTGTTAGGTTTGTTTTTGGAGGTGGGATGGCATGATGCTTGAAAGCATGGACTTTGGGGTGTATGTTTTGGGTTTACACACAACTCTACTGTTCACTGACAGTTTAATCTTTGGGTGAGTGCCTTAAGCCTCTTCCAGCTTTATTTTCTCCAAGCCTGTTTTCCTAGTCTATACAATGGATATAATAGCACTTACAATGTTTTTTGTAATCCTTGTGTGAAATGAAGCTTTTAAATGCTTGTCACAGAGCATGGCAGATAATGAGGGCTCAGTGAATATTAGCTATTATTATTATCAGTATTGTATTGACTCCCAAATTTCTTTCTTTCTTTTTTTTTCTTTTGTTGCAGTTGTCCTTGTTTAGCTGGCCCTTGGTGTGCATGGCTGGCGCAGTAACCACTGTGCCACGGGTGCCGGGCCCCAAATTTATTTCTGTATCACCAGTGTATCTTTCTAGCTTCGTATCATTTCTAACACTTTTCTGGACATTCCCACTTGGGTGTCTCCTACAACCATCTTGAATTTCACGTGTCTAACCATTTATTCCACAGTCTGCTTCTCTTTTTCTGTAGCTCAATAATGATGTCCTTGTCTAGTAAACTTAAGTTATCCTTTAACCCTTTCCAAGCCAATTTTTCTCCCAATCCTCCCCAAATATTTCCCAGGTCTTACTGTTTTGCTTCCTTTTTTTTTTTTTTTTTTCTTCATCAGCCGAAACAGCAGAAGGTATGATTTATTGTATAATGGTTATACTGAGCTACAAGTGAGAACAGAATGAGTCCAGGATGTCAGTTCCAGGGCAAGGGACCAATAGGACTGTTTTGGTATGAACAAGGTGGGTCTCTTAGAGATGGTCTTGGTGATTGGATGGTGATGAGGTCTTAGATCCACTGAGAGCAAGTTCTAGACAGTAGCATGCAGTCCAGCAGCTTGTACTAGCCTCCTTAGCCTCTTGGCATTCCATGTTCCTTCTCTTGTGGCCTTCACGAGTG
>CAUYPK010161780.1:0-10067 GCA_963574355.1 Loris lydekkerianus
CTTTCATGTTTACATGGATAGAGCTGGAACATATTCTCCTTAGCAAAGTATCCCAGGAATGGAAGAAAAAGAATCCAATGTACTCAGCCCTACTATGAAGCTAAACTATAGCTTTCACATGAAGGCTATAACCCAACTATACCACAAGACTATGGGGAGAGGACCAAGGAAGGGGAAGGGAGGGGGGAGGTTTAGGTGGAGGGAGGGTAATGGGTGGATGAGAACTTTTACTTATTCCTATCCTCACCAAACTGTCTTTTCACAACTAAATCTGATTCCCAAGTACTGGGAAGGTAATGCCTCACAGGACCTGAGCATATTTTTATCTATAATAAAAAATAAATAAATAAATAAATAAAAGTTAAAAAAAAGATAACAAAAAAAGAAAAAGTGGAAAACAAGTGTTTTTCACATAGGCTGTACTACCCGAAAGTTTTATTTAAAAAACAATTTTTCCCCGATACTAGTACACTATCAAATGTTCAGCAATAATTTAGTAACGGGGAAGAGGAGAGAAAAAAGTCACAATAAATATATAGAATGCTTAAGTAATCATCAACAGCACACTGTATTTATCCGTAACAACTCCTTCAGAAACATAATCAACACTTGAACATCAAGCACTCTTCACATTCAGGACATAGACATTCATCTTGATGACTTCTGACCACTGGAAATTAAACAGAACATTCCAATGGGTGCAAGGTCTCAGTACTTTCCTAACAGCACCAAGCATGGCATAGGAACTCAAATATTTCCTCAATAAACAAAGAATTCAGGCTCAGCTTCTGTTTTGTTTTGAGACAGAGTCTCACTCTGTCAACCTGGGTAGTGCCATGGCATCACAGCTCACAGCAACCTCAAACTCCTTGGCTTAAGCAATCCTCTTGCCTCAGCTTCCAGAGTAGCAGGGACTTACAGTCCACAAAATACAGCTCAAGCTCAGGGTTTTTGATTTAACACCTTCAGGACAAATAGTTTTACTCAGAAATCAACAGGGTGTTTTATGTGAATTTCCTGATAGGTCAAATTTATTGCATAAAAGATAAATGCATGGAAGATAAGCAGGCTCTCTGAAAAAAAATAACCAAGAGTTTTTACTAAAGAAATGTTCCTAATGATAAAATTTTATTACACATAAATTAACCAGCCATCTTCCGGCTTTAAAAAAGATATCTGGCATTTTTAACTGCCTTGAGCTATACAATATATGACACTCTTCTATACCTCTGACTTTCCATTTTAGTGCTATGTAATTTTTTTTTTTTTTTTTTTTTTTGAGTCAGAGTCTCACTATGTCGCCCTCAGTAGAGTGCTGTAGCATCACAGCTCACAGCAACCTCAAACTCTTGGGCTTAAGCTATTGTCTTGCCTCAGCCTCCCAAGTGGCTGGGACTACAGGCGCCCGCCACAATGCCTAGCTATTTTTTTGTTGCAGTTTTCATTGTTGTTTAGCTGGCCCAGGCAGGTTCAAACCTGCCAGTCTTGGCATATGTGGTCAGCAGCGTAACCACTGTGCTACGAGCGCTGAGCCCTGTGTAGTTTTTTAAAAGAAATGTTTAGTAACAATTTACAGGCCAACTGTGTTATTACAAAAGCAAACAACAAAGGTGGAAGGTAAACAGGCATCTTCAACACAAAGCTATTATTGCATTTGTATAAGCAATAATTATAACATTATTATAATCCCCTCTCTCTATCTGAAGAGCTTTCTTTGACCTTCATCAAATATCTCCCAATCTGAAAAACATTAAGTTGTTAACAACACTTTCATTTCTTAGTGGACACAAGAATTATTTGTTGATGGTAAACATATGCTATAAATGGACGTTTTTAAAAGAACAGATTAAATTAAGAATAATCAACAGAGTCAACAGCACTCGAAGACATGTTGCATCCTATTTCATATATATAGTACATCTGAGTATTCCAACTAAAAAGTTTCTCATTTGTCACTCACAAATGATACAACAAAGAAAATCAAAAGAGCCAATCGGTTTTAGAACATTATGAGGACAGACTTCAAAAACTTCAAAGTTGGATATCTGAATAGGAATAGAGAAGAAGAGCTGGTTAAGAAATTACCTCTGCTGAAGGGTGAACGTGCCCAACAAGAGCGTCCTGGTCACTGCAAAGTTTAACTGCTAATTGGAACAACACGGAGTTCATCAGATTTTTATTTTTTTAATCGTGGATGAGAACTTTTACTTATTCCTATCCTCACCAAACTGTCTTTTCACAACTAAATCTGATTCCCAAGTACTGGGAAGGTAACGCCTCATAGGACCTGAGCATTCTAAAAACTGCATACAAATGTTGAAAGCTAGACTCTGATTTGGGATCGATGGAACTAGTCTTCCATATTGACTGGTACTTCAACTTCACCAGAAGGTACTTTATTATCTTATTACTTTTGATTATCTTGGCTTTTGATTATCTTCAGCGATTAAAGAATGCTGATTTATGAATAGGTCAACTCATGCTCCAGGACATTAAAAAAAACATGTTTTTATTCTCTCACAGTACAGAACACTCCAATAGATGCTTGTATATAATGTGTGTGCACGGGTCATCTCCGAATGCCAGTTTTGAAGGAGATGAAAATATCAGAGATGACCAATGCTTATTTCTACAATTTGCTTTTAATGGTATACCTCAAACACAAACTTCGTTTTTGGGGCCAGATACAGCCACTATTTGGTGAGCCTAGAAATACTTGGAAATAAGAGTTAACCTACCCTTAATGAAATAATTAATGTAGACAAAATTAAGTAGCCAAAACCATCAGATGAAAGGCCAATGAGGAACTTTATACTATCACGGTGACAGCACCTAAACCCAGTGTTCAATTGAGAGCCAGAACCAGAAATCATGTGCCTCCTGATGTGCCACAGCAGGAACCATACAGTATCTACCTAACTATGAGTTAATGAGAAATAGCAGGGCACAGAAGAACACGTCAAACACTAAAAGGATGCGATCAGCCAAATCCAGAAGGTGTGAGATGCTGCAAAATAAGTGAACCAATTTTCTCCAATAATGTTAGGTTATTAAGAAATGTCCAATTTCCTTCAGTACCAAGTTTGACAGTTGACAGTTCTGACATTTCTCTTCAACACATCTTGGGTTTTTCGGGAGGGGGGTCATTTATTTTATCATGAAGGTACACCCTCATTCTTTGAAATGCACGTTTTTGCTTGTGATTATCTTACAAATTTATTTTTAAAGCAATCTTTGTGAAACCATAGGTAAGTCAAAAACTGATGTTATTTCTAAATACGAGTTCCATAGTGGAACCAATGCAGCACAGACAGCTCAAAATATCAATGAAGTGTTTGGGAAAGATGTAGCTAATGGACCTACAGTAGGCTGATGGTTTGAGATGGTCCTTTCTGGTGATTTTACTCTTGAAAATGAGCCACGTGGTGACCTGAGATTTAGGCTGAATAATGATGGGCTAAAAGCTATAGTGGAAGCAAATCCATTTCAACCCACAGGTGAATCAGCAGCAAGGTTTGATGTTACTATTCCAACAATATTGACCATTTAAAACAAATCAGCAAGGTAGAGAAGCTAGATAATACAGATTCTGAATGAAGTGAACAAACGTCAAAAGAGAAATAATCTTGAAGCTTGCCTTTCTTTGCTGTCACCACAGAATGGCAAACCATTTCAACACCATACTCTTTGCATGTGATAAAAATGGATTCTTCTTGATAATTACAAGCATTCAGCACAAAAGAGGGATAAAGAGGAAGTGTTGAAACAGTTCAAAACCAAATATTCATCAGAGAAAGCTAACGGTGTCTGTTGCTCCAGCACTGGTACTGTTTACTACAGCTTCATAAAACCTGGTCAATCAGTTATAGCAGATGTCTGCTACAACCAACTGGATGAAACAATGAGGATGCTTGCAATGAAGCAGCTGAGACTGGTCAACAGAGACAGGCCTGTCCTCTGGCAAGACAAAACTGTCACACAAACAGCACTGCTCAAACTATACTGTATTCACCAGACCTTGCACCAGCTGACTACCACTTTTTCCAGGATTTAGACAACTTCTTGCAAGAAAAAATATTTAATCCTCAACAAGCTGTGGGAAACGCCTTTTGCACTTTCATCAGCACTCACTCTCGAGGCTTCTTAGCTACTGGCATATACCTACCTACTGCCAAGATGGCACGGGTGTGTAAACAGTTTAGGCACACACTTTGAATAGCTGCTTCTGGTTTGACTAAACTTGTGATATGAAATCAGACATTTCTTATTTAATGATCTAATAAATGGTAAGAAAAAAGAGAAGAGGGAAATACTACATACTATTTTCTAAATACTATATAGAAAAACATAACCAAACACAATGTGTTCATGTACCTTGTTACAATGTCAAACAAATTAAAGTAAATAAAGCATTTATGAGGCTTTTAGGAAAATGTGAACACTGAGTACCTATGGGATAATATTGTTTCATTCATTTAATGCTGCAATAATAGTAATGAGGTTATGTTTTAAGACTATTACTTAGAAGACATATGACTGACATTTATAGGGATGAAACAATGATAAGCAGAATTTGCTTTAAAAATATTTCAGTAGGGACAGGTGGAGACAGAGGAAATAAATGAAGTAAGACTGGCCCCATGTTGACACTGGATACATAGGGATTCATTACACTATTCTGTGGTATATTTCAAATTTTCTATCATTAAGCATTTTTAAAAACTAAATGATGTCCCTTCTTCCACCGCCACCAAAAAGAAAGTTAGGGGTGGAGGCATACCATATATACTTGAGTATAAGCCGAGTTTTTTCCGGCACAAAATTTGTGCCGAGTTCGGGTTTTTCGGCACAAATTTTGTGCCGAAAAAACTCAGCTTATACTCGAGTATATATGGTAAGTTTTTTGCTAAAAGCATCATCACTTGTTCTTAAGGCAGTCAGCACAGTCTGTCCTCACACAGCTCATGGTTATGACACCTTGCCCACTAACTTCCCAATCTCCTGACTTAGTAGGAATGAATACAAGTTATTTGAGAATCCAAGAGCAGTTGATTCTCTGCATCTGCCTAAGCCAGAAGAGTTTTCGCTTTTTATTCAACATTTTTTCCATAGTGGTACATCTCCTATGTCCCTAGCTTCAAAGTCACAAGAAGGAATTTTTCTCCTTTAATGTTCAGTAAGGCTTATAAGATAATACTATGAAACTCTCCAAGGCCAGAAAATCAGAAATGATATAAATAGTAAGTCAAGATTTCATGATCGCTTGCAAGGGAAGACCCCTCAAAAGCTCTTTGGTTTGATTTAGAAAATCATTCCTGTGAACCCCTATTACATTTTTTCCAGAATCAGTTAAAATGTAACAGTTTACAACATATAACCTATGAGCAGACTAAGTTCACACAGTTCTCTACTCATTAGCTGTATGAACTGTGTAACTTTGGCAATTTTATTTAACCTCTGTGTTTCAGTTTCCTCATTTATGGCAACTATTATATTTACTTCGTAAGGTTGTTGTGAGAATTAAAGGAGTTAATATTAAGTGCTTAGAACAGGGTTTGCGACACAGAATTATCTATCATTACTTCTACCACATAGCTTTCTTTACATGTCTGATCTATCAAAGAACACATACTTCTTCAGAGTAGAGTCTACTAGACTTAATCCATCTTTAAAGATCCCAGACCTTCTCATCATTGGTAATATCTATACCTATTTCTATACATTATGTATATATGTGCACATACAGATCTGTTAACTATTTCATTTGTGCTTTTGTATACTTGTATGTGTGAGAGCTTCTTTAAAGGGAATGAAAATGCTTTTATATTCACTTGACTTTCACTTCTGATCAATGTTCTTTTGGCAGTTCTACCAGACTAAAGAGAAGACGAACACCAAGATGAACGTGACAAGTTCCTTCCAGCATACCTTCTCATGCAGACATATTGTTTACTTTTGCAAAGAATATAAGGACTCACTACACCTTATTTGAAAACCATCACTCTAAATTTGTAAGCTAAATTGAAAATCAATTGAACTAGGGATTCAGCTGGGAATACTCTCTGGAAAGTTTGCAACATCGTTTATTTCCACTCTCTTTTGTTTAACCACGGAAGTCTTGTCAAACATTCCGTTGTTGTTAGTATTAATAGTGAAGTTTATACAAATTGACTACATTTGCTGCAACTAGAGATTAATGTGATTTAAATTTATACAGATGATGAAGTTAGTCGAAAAATTAGACTTTTATCATAGTGGCCATGGCTAAACTGACACCCAATATATTCATCACTGTCTGTGGAAAACGTGATAAACTGCCAATAGAAAGTGTACCTGCTTAGAAAAAGTTTTTCTATTAGCTAAAGCCCCAAAATTGTAGTAGTAGTAGTAGTAGTAGTAGTAGTAGTAGTAGTAAATTCGCAGAGTAAGGATTTATCTATTTCCCTTATACTTAAACAATTCCAAAGACAAAGTCACCTAATTATATTTGAACTTGAAAATGGCAAGAACATGAATTCTTCCTGAAAATGATTTTTGTTGCTAGGTGCAGGAAGATTTCTATCAGATACTTCTCCTTAAAAAAGAATGTGGAGAAGCTTACTGTGCGGTATTTTTGAAAAAGAAACTAATTAGTGATTGGTTTTAACAGTGTATAAACTACCATCAAAACCACCACGTGTAGTCTAATTTCAGTCAGTGGCATCAGGATAGCAGTCAGCTATGAACCATATAATTTTCTAAATAAAGATCCTGTATCTATGTAAACATTCCCAAGTTAAACAATCTTTAAAAGCCACAAAAAAGTTTTTAAACCCACCAAAAGTGTAACAAGAAAGCTACAGAAACACAAGAAGTCTTTAGTCATGAGCTGAGAATACGCTGCAGTACAGGGGGTTTGGGGGGGGGGGGCTGAAAGTGCCCTTGCATGAAAACTAAATCATCTAGACTCTCACTCTGATCAACACAGTATTGTTAGGCATTTTCTGAGGAAAATTCTTATGTGCAAGGATCCTAATGCACCATTATTTCTCTTCAAAAAAAAAAAAAAAAAAAAATCAGAATACTGACAACACTAAAGTAAATCTGACTTCATAAAAGCATTTCTCAAAAATGGTTTCTTAAAAATGTAGGTCTTCTGCTGTGAGTGGTACACATAGGGCAACTCAATTGCTCTTCAAGCAAAATAAACAAGAAGACATTTCAGAACAGTAACTTTCTAGGGTAGTTTGGAAACTGGGAGAAAAAAATAACGACAAAAAATGTTTTTAGGCAAATCCTCACCCACCCACGAAAATTGGTTTTATAAAGCAAGCAAATCATATAAAGAGCTGTGTTTACAAAATTAGCTCATTAAAGCAAATAAGGTGATAATTCAAACCTTGTCATAAATTATATAAATACCTTTACATGTAGAAAACCATTATCTCTAAATGGTAACTTAAACAATCTTCTAATGTAGGAACTCTACACTTAGAACTCTACATTAATAAATGGGTTTTTTCCCTAAAATATTCTTATATTCAGACTCCAAAAAACTTAAATGCTCCAATAGTATTAAAAGAAATATAACACTGTTGCCTTAAATATAACTTAAATTTTATTCTCTTATCTACAATGAATATATTACTTTAAATAAACGTATGTAGTTAGACAATCAAAGAGCAGATAAATGCACAAACCATAATCTATAGAAAGGAGTGGATTTTTACCAAATTTCTATAGAAATCTGATTCCCAAATTAAATATATACTCTCTAGTTGTTGCATATAAACACATGTGTACATATCTCCAATAAAACTCCACTAACTTGTAACAGGCAACTGATTAATAAACTGATTGGAATAGGGTGATATAACAATATAAGGAACAAAAACTAGTGAAAGTCAAACAATAAAAAAAATTAAACCTCCAGAGCTTCCATTTGTCATCACAATCAACATACAATAAATTTTTATTATTTGTGATGGAGAACTGAGCACTTGAACCAGCCACTCCTCAAACCTTATCAGATTTTAACAATATCTAATTTGGGGCTCTTTGCTCCATCCCCTCCACCTATTATATGTATGTATAATTGTTTTTGATGAATTAAATATAAGCTTATCTGATAACAGTGAAAGTACCTCTTAGAACCCTTAGAGATTCTGGAATTAAAGTGTGCCCCAACAGAGAAATAACTTCTCTGATAATTTCAAGCCCTTTATTTTCAAACGAATCAGTCACCACTTTTAACAAAAAGTCACTGTATTCCAGAACAAACCAGAAGATTGTCTACAAACATTATAAAATTGAACTTTTAGTTTTTAAGTTATGCAAATCACAGAACTAGCCTTGTAAAAAATGTGTTAATACACATAAGCAACTGAAAATTCATCCTAAATTATAGGTACTGATAAAAATTAATGCTGTCAACTTGGGACTGACCATCATTACCTACTCCCCAGCTATTGCCTCCCTGGGGTGTGTACTCCCCTTCCCTCCATCTTCCACCAAGGACTGAACCAACAGACAGCTCTGCTTAACTGCAAAGTAGGGTAGGCCCACCACTGGGTCCCTGAAGCATGGTCTACAATCAAGAAAGCAGGGATTGTGAAACGGGCAACTCTCATGAGAGAGCAGCAGGAGCAAAAGTGCCCAGTACACATCAGCTCCTATACCATCTTTAGCCTGGCTTCAGCAACTCATCAATCTGTATGCAGGATCAATGACTGAACACATAATCAGTGAAGGATCAACTCTATTCCACCATATTACAAGTCTGCTAAGGGCAGGGACCTACTTCTATTCCTTTCTGTACCAAGAATCTTGCTCCCTGTATAGTTCCTAGGTGTCTAATATGCTCTTCATGAAGGAATAAATTAAACTGTGTTGAATCCCAATAGCTGGAAAATAACGAGAAGTGTCCAAAGGAGAAAAGAGAGAAACACAGAGAGAGATGTGAAAAGCCAAGAGAGAAAGCAGGCTTCACAGTGTGAAGATTCAGTGAAGGCAACCAAAGCAAGGGTCCCAGTGGAAATGCATATGCTCCTCCCACAATATAGTTCAGTTCCAACAGGTTCTGCTATCTCAAGCCTCCCTTGTCAGATTCTAAGTGTACCAAAGCAGATCACACTGCAAACCTACCATTTCTACAACATTAAGAAAACCATTTAGAAAGTCCAAAGACATTTTTAATCTACCTACTACAGAGCTATTTATAGATATTGTATACACAATTTTAAATTTCAGATATATAATCAATACATTTCTATTGTTTTATGTCTACAATAAAAACTAAGTTACAGAATAGAATAATAATGAGAATGTATTTTTATATTTTATAAGTCAGGTTTTTTTCCTTAAATTAGATTTTATATCAATATATATAGTATAAATAAAAGCTAAATATTGTTATATTAAACATTAAACAGAAAAATGTTAAAATGTAAATGAAAACTAAAAATTATCACAGTGAATGTGTGAAATTAAAAGATAGTATAAAACGTAAGTTGTAACTTCATCACTTGTATGTCATATATGTAAGGTTTACTATGGGTAGGAAATCATATACTAATTTTAATGTATTGTTTAAAACAAGAGAAGGGTAATAATAATAGATCGATTACAATTTTTTATCCTAAGGCCTAGCTACCTTATCTCCATTGCTTACTATATATGTAAATCATGGGAGAACCACTCAAGAAACAAATTTTGCTAAAAAAAACTTAAAGAGGAATCACAATGGTCAGCCAATAGAAAGTTAGCATTTTGTCCATCAAAAACATTTTTCAAATGTAGCAGAAATGATTTTTTTCCAGGTCAAACTTTTTTCCTTTGAACCAGTTCACTTAAGAATGATACATATCAAAGAGTGGACACCATTCCTCACTAGTTAATAAACAAGCAGAAGGTAAAACTACTTGCATTATGCTTTGAAATAAATATATGTATGTGTATGTGTGTGTGTATGTATATGTGTATATATGTGTGTGTGTGTGTATATATATATATATTTTTTTTTTTTTTTTTTTTTTTTTTTTTTTTTTTTAAACGGGCCCGGTTTTATACCGCCACAAAATGATAATGGG
>CAUYPK010161783.1:0-16267 GCA_963574355.1 Loris lydekkerianus
GAGGAAAGGACCAAGGAAGGGGAAGGGAGGGGGGAGGTTTGGGTGGAGGGAGGGTGATGGGTTGGGCCACATCTATGGTGCATATTTTTATCTATAATAATAATAAAATAATAATAATAACAATAAAAAAAAAAAAAAAAAAGAATGGCTATGTTTGCACTTTGCAAGAAATAAAACAAAAGAAGCAATCCTTTTACCTGTCAGGTTATAAAACCCTGGCTTGATTTTTACATGTGACTGGGCACTTGAAAGAGTCCTAATTCACATGGGCGTTTGGATGAGCCTGGGTTGCTCCCAGGTTTTCAATAATAAGCTTGGAGTTCTTTGAATTTGGCAGGAGAGCAGTGACCCAAGGCTGACACACAAAATTCTTGGCTCTTCAGTCCAACTGTAGCCTTCATAGGGCCCAACTGGGATGTATCCACAGTTTATAAACTGTAAAGCACCTTGCAAATGAGAAGAAGTAGAACTTCCATTGTCTTAGCAACATTAGTTATTTTTGTATCCTTCAGAGTGGGGCTTAGAGGGAAGAATAGAGGGTCTGTGGAAATTCTGCTTACCAGCGACAGGAATTCTCTTGGGTCATGGCATCAGTACATTATGTTTTACTGGGGAGAAGTTATAGACCACAAAAGCAAAAACTAATCATAAAGATTGAGTTTTGAAGGCAACTATTACTCTTTCCCTAAAACTTAATTGTTTGTCTTTTTCTAATACTCCATGGCATTTTAGAATTTACAAAGTTCACAGACATCATCCTGTTGACTTTCTGCAATAAGTAGAAGGGGGTATTATCATTTTTCCAGAGAAGAGGAAGCAGAAGGCTGGAGTGACCACGAGACTGGTGGAAGGTCAGGTCTTGAGTCACCAGAGAGGTAAGAACTTGAACTAAGGCATTTGGTGCTGAACTGAACCCAGCAGTATTCCCACCCCATGGCAGAGGCCTTTATAGGGTGAGTGTGGTTACCTGGAGTCATGAGGGAGGAGGCAGGTCAGGGCCAGAGGAGAGGTGGGTGTGGTTGGAGCAGCTGGAGGTGTGGAACTCCGGGGTCAGGAGGATTGCATTGGTGGGGATTCTGGGGACAAAAGCCAGAGCCCAGACAGGAGACTGGTTTGGAGGCAGGTACTATGATATTTACTGAATTTTCCCTCTGGGTGAGGCAGTGTGCTGAGAACTTTATGTGCATAATCTCATTTACTTTATATCAAATGCTATTGTTTGGGGGGATGTGGAACCTGGGTCAGGTCAGAGAGGTTAAACAATTTGCTCAAAGTCACACAGCTTAGTAAGCAATAGATCGCAGATTAGAAATCTGGTGTGTGCAGACTCCAGGGCCTATACATCTGACCACCACGTGACAGAAGAATTGTGAGTCCATGAGGGTGATACTGGGAAATAAACTTGTGAAAGTTGGGGAGGCTCTCAAACGCCAGGTTAAGGAGCTTTGGGCATTATCATGAGGGCAGTGTGAGCCAGGGGTGTGAAAGCAGAGCGGGGGCGCCCTCCCTGAGTAAGATGGAAATTGCACTCAGAAGTCAGGTGGGCACCCACGTGTTGATGGTGACACTGCCTGTTCCCCAAAAGGGACCATGGTGTCGCTTTACCCCCTCTGAAAAGGGTATCACCGGTTCTGCTGCTACACCCTTCCAGGTTTTTTCTTTGAATTTTATTTTATTTTATTCTTTTTTGAGTATCTCAAGAAAATATCTCACTCTATCTCCCTGAATAGAGTGCTGGGGTGTCATAATGGCTCATTGTAACCTCTAACTCTTGAACTCAAGTGATCTTCTTTCTTCAGCCTCCCTAGTAGCTGAGACTACAGGCATTACAACACCCAGTTAGTTTTTCTATTTTTTTAGTAGAGATGGGGTCTCGCTCTCACTCAGGCTGATCTTGAACTCCTGAGCTCAAGCAATCTACCCGTCTTCACCTTCCAGAGTACTAGGATTACAGGTGTGAGCCACCATGCCTGGCCATATAGTTTATTTTTTTAGTTCTGTTTTATTTTTAATAGACAAATAATGGTATATATTTATGGGGTACAATGTGATGTTTGGATCCGTGTATACATTGTGGCTTGATCAAATCAGGCTAATCAGTAATCTGTCACTTCAAATATTTATCATTTCTTTGTAGTAGGAAGATTTTAAATCCATTCTTTTGCTGTTTTGAAATACCTGATTCATAATTAATAACTATGGTCACCATGCTATGTGATGTATCACCAGAACTTATTTCTACCAATTTCTTTTCAAAATAAAATAGAAATGAGTCTGGAGCCTCTTCTGGCCTCGTGCGTTTTGGAGCCATTACTGCCGAGAGTCTGGAGAGGGTCCTGTGCTGATGCAGAGAGATCGCCTTTGGCCCTGCTGGCCGGCTCTTGCCTCTCTCCCTGGCCAGCTTCCGTGAGGCTGCTCCCTGGGGAACATGCTCTTTGTCACCCTGCTTGACTTTGTATGGCCTTAAATAACCCCCATGGATGTAAATGCCCCTATGGGGCCTCTCTGGAGAAAAGAGTGTTCCTGAAACCCAAACTGGGCAGGTGTTCATGCAGCTCAAGCTCCTCAGTCTTGCTGATGAGGGGACGATGTCCAGGCTGCCTGTACAGGCCACCATTAATGCTGCAGGGGCCTGGTCTGGAAGTACGTCTCAGCAGAGGTGGCTCTGTGGGGCTCTGGGAGCTTGGCTGGGCCTTTAGCTGAAGAGGACAGGGCGTGTCTGTCGAGGTGGAGCTGGCCACTATGGACTGCAGCTTCATGTCTGTGTCCCTCCTACCCCCATCAGATGTAGCAGAGCATCTGTGTGTGCTGTTTTGTGTTCTAAAAGGCCCATGTGTAATAAACATGCGAGCTCATTGCATCCTCACTTGGCAACCCTGGGAAGTATCACCTGAAACGTATAGGTCAGAGTGCTGAGCCTCAGAGGATGTCTTTTGGTGGTTTGGAATAAATCTCAGCATGCTACGCTCTTCTTTCCCCGTATAAATGCTTAACTGGGTAAAAGTGCTGAGTCGGGCACCAGGGGACAGCGAGCCTCAGGAACACGGATGCTGCGTTGCTTAGCAGAGAGCTTTGTGCTGCTGTGCCTGCTGTGTGCTCAGCTGGCTCCTCTTCTCTTCCCTGTCCTGTGCCCCCAGGAAGGTGGCCTTACCGGATTGCTTCTGTGGGTTCCATCCACTCTGGCTTCTGGGTGAGGCACTGGCAGAAGCCAGGATGTGAGGGAGGCTTGGAGGGCATTCTCCAGCCAGGAGCCCAGAGGGGACAAAGTTCTAGGCAGCCCTGCTGCTGCTAACCCCAGGAGGCTGCAAGGCCTTGTTGGGTTCCGTAAAGTTGGCTTACATTTTTAAGAATAGCCCCTTTATTGTAGACTTGAGTGTACTCGCTGCTTCCTGCTGGGAGCTCAAGCAGTTCATTACACAGGTATGAACTGAGTCAAAAGGGCTGCTTGTCACACGCATTAATGGGGGTATTGATTCTGACTGGGGCTGATCTGCAAGCTGTGTGTAAGGGGCTGCGTGTGTGTGAGACAGGTCTCTCCTGGCGCTCCGTGGCTGATTTGAATCTTCTTTCTGCTAGCCTCCTTTTTCTCCAGTTCCTGCCCAGGCAGGAGTTTTCCACATAGTAAACTCTCCAGATAATGAAACGTCCACTTGAAATGCCCTGGATCTGCAGTAAGTGACTTAAGAGTGAGTCAGAATTATTCTATCACGGGTGGTGCCTGCTTGTGCCCCAAGTCAGTGGGGGCGCTGCTGGGAGTTCCCAGCGGCAGCTTTGCCCTGGTCAGATGGCCCATGACGCAGCAAAGATTTAATGTAGAGCCTGTGCAGTTCTGTAAATGCGATGATGTTTGTGAATACCTCTTTGTAAAGTGCTCATGATGATCATTATACGAAACCCTGACCAAAGCAGGAAGCGGAGAAGATTCATGAAAAGTCCCGTTTCTGAGACGGCTCTGCCCTGATTTCCAGATCAGAATTGGAATTATCTCCTTCTCTTCAAGGAAGTGGGTGGTTAATGCCTCTGCCTTATGTTCTGATCAGAATCTATCTTTTGTACCTGTTGTTCAATGTTAACAATGGTCCTCGTGGCTGGGTGTGATGCTGCACACCTGTAATCCTAGCACTTTGGGAGGCCAAGGTGGGAGGGTCACCTGAGGTCAGAAGTTTGAGACCAAGTGAGAGCAAGAGCCCCATCTCTACAGAAAAAATTTTTAAAATGATCAGCCAATCAAATATTGTGACGTGTGTCTACAGTCCCAGCTACTTGAGAGGTGGAGACAGGAGGATCGCTGGCGCCCAGGGTTTGGGGGTTGTAATGAGCTATGATGATGTCACCGCCCTCTATATCCTAGCTTAGGCCACAGAGTGAGATAGCGTGGCATGGTGGCTCACATTTGTAATTCTAACACTCTGGGAGCTGAGGTGGGTGGATCGCTTGAGCTCAGAGATTCCAGATCAGCCTGATCAAAGTGAAACCCTGTCTCCATCAAAAATAGAAAAAGCTAGCTGGGCATTGTGGTGGGTGCCCATAGTCCCAGCTACCTGAGATCACTTGAGCTCAAGAGTTTGAGGGTGCTGTGAGCTGTGATGCCACGGTACTCTACCCAGGGTAACAGAGTGAGACTCTGTCTAAAAAAAACAAACAAACAAACAAAAAAAAAAATCCCAGATTTGTCAGAGTTTTCCAAAGAAATAGAACCCGTGGGATATGTATATGTGTATATGTGTGTCTGTGTCTCTATCTATCTAGAAAGAGAGAGAGGCTTATTTTGAGAAATTGGCTCACATAAATGTAGGGCTTGGTAAGTCTGCAATCTGGTGGCCTCATCAATAGGACTTGATGTTATAGTATTGAGTCTAAAATCTGCATGGCAGGCCAGTGGGCTGGAAACTCAGGCAAAAATTCAATTTCTATGTTGCAGACTTGGGCCAGAATTGCTTCTTCCTTGGGAACTCTGTGTCTTTGCTCTTCAACTGATTGGGTGCAATTCACTCACATTATTAGGCGTAACCTGCTTTAATTAAGGTCAATTGATTATAAGTATTAATCATATCCAGAAATGCCTTTGCAGCAACATCTAGACTAGTGTTTGACCAAACGACTGGGCGCCATAGCCTTTCCAAGCTGACACATCGAGTTAACCATCATGGCCACCAGTGGACCATTTCTCCTAGGTCCATGTCCTTTGCAAGGTGACCTTGCTTGCTCCTCTTAATAAGGAGTGGAGCTCATTTCTATGCCCTCTTGAATTGAGGCTAGAGTTATAACTTGCTCGGGACTATCGCAGAGATTGAAAGAGCTTTTTATGAAAGCTTTGTTTTCATTCAGAAAGAAACATATGTGCCGTGTCAAGAATCCCAGCGCGTCCATGTCAAGAGAGAGGTGGTGTAGATGAACACGGCACTGTGTGCGGCAGAGAGGAGCCGTACCATTGAGCCCTGCTGGAATCGCTGCTCCCTGGACTCAAGAGCAAGGAAAATGGTTGTTGCTTAAACCACTAAAGATTCGGAGTGGTTTATTATGCAGCAGTGGAAAACTGATACACTATCCCAACCAGTTTTCCTTGACATGCTAGGTGGCAGGGTCAAAACCCATGAATTCACAAATACTGAACGAATATTTTTATAATAAATACTTCATGCATTGTTGCATATTGGAACGAGCCCAGCCTTGGATCTGAGCTTGGATCCTGACCTTGTGGGTGATCCTTCTGAATGTTAGTTTCCAAATTGCCATAACAGATGTAGAACATCATGAGTATTAAAGGAGATAATAGATGTAAACTGCGTGGGCTATTAGTTTGCCTTTGTTACCGTAAAGGAGGCAGCCCTGGCTTTCAACATTACTACAATTTAGTAAGGAAGCATAATTAATTATTGGGATGAATATGATGATAAATTCTACTAATCACATAACAGCACAGGTGAGGGAGAGAAGAATTCCACTAATCATATAACAGCACAGGTGAGGGAGAGAAGAATTCCTTCCAGGGAGTGGATTCCTAAAGGAGGTGGTATTTGAACCAGGACTAGAAAAAGAAGGATGTTAGCAAGGTAGCATTGTAAATGACAGGCAATCTCCTGATGAGACTTGTCACTTGAGGTTTCCTGTATTGTTGAATTTTATTCCTTGCTCGTCTCTGTAGCCTTTTCCTCTTAAAGAATCATCAACATTCCGATCAGAGTTGGGGCAGTACAAGTGCAAGGCAGGGTGCTTCCATGTGGCTTCCCCAGAGGCTGGGCCTGAGGCAAGAAGAAAAGGGCTCAGGATCTGTCCTGCATCGGTCCGAAGTCCCCAGCCCAGGAATACCATTGCTTTGAGTGTTAACAGGGAACGCTATCTTGAACCCCAAAGCTGCCGAGGAGGGCTGGACACTAGCCAGCTGCATCCAGCATTTTGCCTCCTGGGTCAGGCAGTATCTTGGATTATGTGCCATCCGGGGCAGGGAGGGTAGCCAGGGCTGTGGGTCTTGGAAATGGAATCTTTAACTTTTCCGGAATTAGGAAGTCACTGTTTCAATTTTAGTTCCATTGTGGATTATGATGTTGGTTAAGTGACTTCACTTGCCTGTGCCCAGTTTTCTCTTCTGTACAATGAAGACAATTGTACCTCTTTTACAGGCTGTTGTCAGGATGAGAGGAATTGCCACATGGGGCGTGTCGAGCCCTGTGCCAGCCATCTGCTCACCCTCAGCGAGTGGTCTTTTCTTTTCCCCACCCCGCATCGCTGACTGGCTTTGCTTTAAGCAATGCCTCTGCCCCTGCCTCTTCTTGGGAGTGCTGACCCCTCACCTGTGGTCCTGTTGGTGGAAGGAGTGTGGTCTCAGTGTGTGTGAAAGACAGCAGGCCTTGGAGAAGAAGAGTCTGAGCTCAGACCTTCATGCAGACACTTGCAAGCTGGGTAACCTCAGGAAAATTACTTTGTATTGCCAAGCTTCTGTTTTCTTACTTGCAAAATATAGGTTGTCCCAAAAGTTGATATCTATAGGAAAAATTATAACAGCAGATGTGTTGGAATGTGTTCCCCATGAGTGGGAGAGAAGACTTCACGTAGATGCAGAAAGAGATGGCCAACCTGTAGAGAGTATTTTGTAAAATTTTATAATGAATATTTTTGTAAAAAAAGGTACATTCAGCTACAGTTTCCCATTTCTCCCCTCTGTAAGGCATCTCTGGGGGGCACTCTAGTTTTCAAACAACTACTTTGTAGAGTCCTTATGAAATTAGATGACTATTGAATGAAACATATCCATCGTAGGGCTTGATAAATAACTCTCCTTCATCCACAAATACATCAGGTTCTGACTTGTATTTTGACCAATAACTCTGATTTCTATATGATCTTATCAAGCAGCCACCAAATAGATGGAAGTTAGTGACAGCTCTAGCGTCACTAACTCTGGTGGACTCTGGTGACTTGTCTGTAAGATGAGGCAGGTATGGAATATTTCACTGGCCTGTTCTTCAGGTGGTTGTCTTGGCTACCTGGAGCCAGTTTTCCCAGGATGGATTCTAGGAGTGGTATGGTCCAGGGAGGAGCTGGATTTGTGACCACTTCATGCCAGATTCTGCCCCAGGCCCTGGGTCTACAGAGATAAATAGGAAATAAACAAGAGAGCTTCTGCCTGGAGGAACTAAAAATAATATAACTAAAGGGTCTGATGTTAGAGTTTGGCTTGCAGATTAGGTCCTGCCCGGTGGTGTCCAGGATACAATCTTTTCTACCCCCGTCCTAATCTTATTAAGAAGAAGCCCATTCCTTCTCTTCCAGTAACCTCACTGTGACTCCCAGGATACTTACTAGCACGTGCCAGTCCTGCTGTTCACTAGGTCCTCACAAGAAACCAGTAATTTCTTTCACTGGGGTGGGCTGATGGCTTTCAGAGTAGTTGGAGAGAGGAACTGGTGCTTAACTTGGTCATTGGCAGGGAAGAGAGTCTGATGGGCCTTTGCCTTTATTTTTTTTGCTGCTATTTACTGACCAGTTTTCTAAAAAGGGTTGATGAGTCTCCTTCTCCAGGTTAAACTCAGTAACTTATCATACAGACAAAATCTTGCTGGTAAACATTGCTAGGTGTGGCAGAAAATGCCAGTGCTCACTGATACTTGTGCTTTTCTCTGTCTGGGCTTGGATGTCAACTAGAGATGTCAACTCTGCTTCCATTTCCCAGGTATGGCCCTGGGACTGGATCCTGGCCAGTGGGATGGGAGTGGAAGTGATTGCACTTCTAGCACCAGCCCACGTGGGATCCTTGCTCTTTCCTGATGCACCTGCTGTATGGAGGAGAAGCTGAGGACATACAAGGAAGGAGTTTGGCTTCCTTAATAATGCACGGAGCAAGGCCTGCCGCCCCCACCAACCTGCAATGGGCTGTACCGGATAGAAGGGAGAAATGAACTTTTGGTGTGTTATGCTTAGGCGCTCAAGTGATTTTCCCTCAAAGTGACTTCCTGCCTCATTTCTAGAAACTGATCTCATTGTAAGTGACCCTTCCCAAGGAGACAATCATATGAGTCACCAGGAAAATTCAATACAGTGAGATGGATGAGTGACAGGGACACACTGAGGGCTGTGGGACCCAGAGAAGTCTCCAAGGCCAGCAAAGAGGCTCTAGAGAGTGACCAGAGCATGAGGTGGGGGCAGCTGAGGACGAGGAGCAGGAGGCAGGCAGGTGCCTGAGTAGTCCAGGCCGAGGAGGCAGCAGGGCACTGTGTGTCTGGCCAGGGCTCCGGGAGGAGTAGAGGCTGAGGGGGCAAGGAGGAGCCTTCGAGCAAAGAGCTCAGATCTCGAGTCCTGTAAGCCCTGGCTTGGTGGGCTTTGTTTTAGGATGAGAATTTGCAATTCAGCAGGGGATGGGGGAACAAAGGGTCAGGGCAAGCCAACGTCTCTGGATCACTGTAGGGACCAGCTGCGTGCATCTGAGCAGTCCAGGAAGGGCACAGTGAGGGGTGCTGGCTTTGGGATCCATCTAAGACACAGCACTGGGTTTGGTGGCTACTGATTTGGTGGAGAGGAGCTGAGGCCAGTCCCTGGGTATCTGACTTGGTGTCTGAGTGGATGGTTCTGCCACTGACTCACAGAGGGGACTCTGGGGTTGGGGTAGTGTTGTGCAGTAGGTAGGAAAAAGTCTGCTTTGGGGAATCCTGAGTTTGAAGCACTTCTGAAACACCTGGTAAGTAAAGTCTGGCAGGCAGATTGCAAAACAAGTCTGGATCTCATGAGTGAAGGTGGAGCTACAGAGCAGTAACCCAGAGGAGAAGTAGGCCGGGACTGACTCCCGGGTGCACCAGCGTTTATGGGATGACAGGGAAGGGCCTAGGAAGCTCCTTTAGGTCCCCTGGCCCCGAGACAGCCCTTCCTTCCTGCTGAGCACACAGCCATGCGTGGCCCGGATGCTTTCTTCAGCCTCCCTTCAGGCTGTGTAGACCAGCTGCTGGCCAAGGGACACACATGCCCCCTTTGTGAACCCACCCACGCTGGGACACTGTGACAAGACAAGCCTATTCTGCATCAGGGCCCTGCTCTCCTAACGCTTCACGTGCAAATGTCAGCCTGTGCCTGTCCTGCCTCAGCTCTCTGGAGTTAGTGGTGCAGCCTCTGGCTGCAGAATTCACCATGGGCCCCATCTCCTCCCCAGGCGGACCCCTGGCAGTCTGACTCGGGCGTGAGTTCACACTTTGGGAATTTTAATAAATGCTGAGCATCCTGGCCAACCCAGATGTCTGTTTTTGTGCCAGTGGTTTCTCCAAGGTGATCCGTTTCCCATTTGTCATTCTCTGCGCCTTTTAATTAAAGTCCCCCCCTTTCCCCCCAAAGAAGAAAGCATTTGGAAGGTGTGGTGAATGCTCCTTTAAGTAAATTAACCAACATACCTGAATACTCCCGCGGTTTTGTTTACAGAATTGGACCTGGATCGGAAACATTTGCTTCAATGGGACTTTTTTTTTTTTCTTCTTGAAACTTTTATAGAAATTGTTCTTTTCCCAGATTGACCTATGCCCAAATATTCCTCTAACTTGCCTAAATTGTCACAGATGACTTGCTGACAACAAAAATTCCACACTGTCTATGGCATGGACCACGTGATTTGGGGATTCCACAAAAGCCGCCCAAAGGACGTCTCCCAGCTCTCATGGAACCTTACGTGGGCCTCGTTTTCCATGTCTTCAGCTTGGGGAAGCCGCAGTTAGCCCCAGTTAGGTCTTTTGATCACCAGGATTCCCTTCCTATCTCTAAGTCTGCTTCTCCGACAGCGACCAGGTGATCCAACAGCCAGCCTGGACTCCTCCTTCTTTCTTATGGATTCAAGTCAGTTCCAGGCCTGGCTGACTCAGCCTGCTGGTTTATCCAATACATGTTTATTAAAAGCCTACCATGTAACAGGCATGATATTTCAGCATCAGGGGTTACGGTGAAGCAAGGTAAAGCCGTCCCCCACTTACAGAGATTCCATTTCATAAGGAAGTCAGCAAAACAGGCAATTACGGTAGAAATAAGCATCGCGTTCAGGCTGTCACTCTTACAGGATTCCTAATGCAAATGGTGATCATTTGCTAATATTATCAACTATTCTGAGGACGATCTCTTAAAGAATATGAAGGGAAAGGGAGAAAAGGGCAAACGCTGTGGGTTAAGGTGAGACACAGATGCGGGAGAGGATGAAGAGCACACGGCGAGAAGGAATGGGGCAGGAGAACCTGCGTGGGACTGAAGAAATCGCATTTTCTCTCACTCTGCAAAGTTACTGGACTCTGTGGCAAAAGAGTATTTCTGAATCATGAGATATGAAGGAGGCTGCCAGGACCACTTCACCCAACTGCCTTCTCTCTCTCCTCTGGCTACCTTCCACCAGGATTCTACAGTTGAGGGTTCAGAGAGGAGACAAGACTTGCCATGGTCCCCTGATGAGCCAGTGGCTGACCTGGACCAGGTCCTGGCCCCTGAGGCAGGACTTTCTCTCACTATGTGTAGTTTCCTTTTTCTTGGTCGGGAGCACTCTCAGTTCAATAAAAACAAAATGCAGACTTTCCTTTCTGATAAAGACATCCATTCTATCTTTCAACATGGCAGCATACATACAAACTGATTGGTGGGCCTGGCAATGCCTGGGCCCAGGCAGGAATAGGGGCCGGGTCCCAGCCTGGACCCTGTCTCTCCTGAGGTTGCTAATGGTTATGGAAAGATCCTCATGACATTCTGGGAGTGGTCATAGTTGGGGAAAGGGAGGGGTTAAAAACAAATTAAATATGCTGGGAATCGCAGTCCTTTCCCAAGTAGGCCCCCTATACCTGGGCTTTTGCTTCAGTTTCTCTGATCTATACCTGAATTCCTTGGTGGAGTTTAAGACTGTTTATGTTAGTCAGGACTCGATTCCATAATAAGAAGTCTGACAATTAAGTTCATCAACTTGCAACTGTGTGTTTACATTGGTAGCACTGCACAAATAACTCAGTAAAGTTTCATAACCTTGTTATATCAGTGTCTCACAGCTGTGTTTGTGTGGATGTGTGGTGGTGTCTTGATGAGTGGCATTCATTATCATTGTTGGGTATTTTTGTGTGCCATGATGAGAATGTCAGAGCTTGAATTAGAGCAAAAAACAAAAAAAAAAAACAAAAAAAAACAAACCATTAAATTTCTTGTTAAACTTGGCCAGAGTGGAAGTGAAATCAGGGACATGTTAATCCAAGTTTATAGGGACAATGCCATGAAGGAAATGGCAGTGTACAAATGGAGTAAATGTTTTTTCTGAGAGGAGAGAAGGCATCATTGATAAAGAGAGGTCGGGGCAGCCAGTAACAAAGCCAAAAGTCATAGAATTGTGCGTCAAAATTGTCAGCTGACTGTGAGAAGCATAGCAGACCTAATAAACATTGATAAACAGGAAAATCTTAACTAAAAATCTTGATATGAGCAATGGTCTTGAAGGAGCTCACCAATTAACACTGTCTATAGGGGAATTTTTAGCCAGTAAACACATAACTGTATTGGAATACCCTCTTTATTCACCTGACCTAGCTCCCAGTGACATTTTTCTTTACCTGAAGATAAAGGATATATTGAAAGGAAGACATTTTAATGACATTCAGTAAATTGACTACAGTACTGATGGCTATTCCAGAAACAGAATTCCAAAATTGCTTTGAAGGGTAGACTAGGCACTGACATCACTGCGTAGCCTCCCAGGGGGAGGACTTCAAAGGTGACGGTAGTGATATTCAGCAATGAGGGGTGTAGCACTTCTTCTAGGACCAGTTCATGCCCTTAATTGTTAGAACTTCCATATGTCAGAAACTCAACTCAAATTGGTTTGAGCAAAGAAAGGACTGGATTGACTTCTTTCATGGAAAGGTCCAGGAATCTGTTGAATTAAAACATCTCTGGAACTAGGTACTCTAACAACAGAGTCAGGGTTTTCCTTCTTTTCCTCATTCAACTCTGTGCTTCTTCATGTTTGCACCATCCTCAGGCAGGAGCTTCCTGAGTGAGGGGAGGATGGCTGTCAGCAGCTCTGGCTTATGCTCTATTAGCTGGTGTTTCCTGCCCTTAGTTTTATGAAAAGCTCTCTTGTTGACTCTCAGTATTTACTAAATTGGGTCTTGTGCCCATCCCAAACCAGTCCCCCGGAAAGGACCATTCCCCACGAAATATTCTACTAGCGTAGTCCCCTGAGTTAGGATGGAACCACCAGCAGCCTTATTTGAACCCCATGGACTGGGAGTGGTTTGAAGTGGAGCCTCCTTAAGGGAAATGAGGTTGTAAGGACAAGAAGAGACATGGATGGCAGGGGCAGGTAAAACTGGCAGGTGCTACTCTTTCCTGCTCTTGTTACCACGCAAATATCTGAGCCCTGAAACCCTATTCAACCTCTGCCAGCCCCTTCTACCTAAGAAATGTATGTCATTTTGATCCAGACTGGTTGGGGTAGTATCCCCATTCAAGTGGGTCTCTCTAGATTTTGAGTTTTGTTGCTTTTCAGATAATCTTTCCTCTGTGACCCATGTAGCCCTCCCAGGTGTTCTAGGGAGGGGCAGGGTGGAGGGGAAGGAGCCTCACCACCCACCATTCTGATGTCCACCTCCTTGGGCGCCAGATCCTCATCTGTGAAGAAGGGATAATGACAGGTTATCATTATCTCGGGGGTGGCCGTTAGAATCAGAGGACATGCACGCACTACCCAGCTTTGGTGCCTGGGAAGCCACTCAGGCTCAGAAGCCAGAGGCTCTGGAGACAAGGTTTAGACTTCAGGACAGTCCCTAGTGATGCTGCTGAAGTTAGCTGCTTTTTAGGAGGCGCAGTTTCTGTGTGTCAGTCCAAGCTCACCTGAATCACAGCAGCACGCACAATCTACAAGGTCAAGGAAGAGCCTGGGCGTCAGTCAGGAAACCGCACACTCAGACTAGGATACATCAGGAAGTTTGTTAGGGAGCATTTAGCGCAGCATGGCAGTGTGTAGGAAAACCACAGGGGATGTTGCAGAGCCCTGGAGCTAAGAGCTTGAAGGGGTGCGGAGTTGGGGGGAGTGGCATAGTGGAACCAGAAAGAGAGGGCGGATGGCAGGGACCTGCAGGTGAGGGGTGATGGGAAAGAGAGGGAGCTGCTGGAATAGAGACCCTCACTTCTCCCGTCTCTTTCCCTCTCATCTCCTGATCATATTTCTCATCAGCTACAGGGCAGACAAGCCCACTGGTGTTATCCACACAAGCCGTCCCGTAGGGATGGAGGGCCAAGTGTAGAAAGGTGCTGAGTAGCAGAAGGGGTGTGGGGTCCATTGATGTGTTGGCAGTAGGTGATGCTGTTGGTTCTGCATTTAGGTTGTTGGAGATGGGAGCATTTATTTATTTAGCCTGGAGGAAAAGTGTCAATGTAGATCAGCGGCTACACTAAAAGTAGACTAAAGAAGGGCTCTGAGTAGAAGAGAGATGACTCCACCCAGATCCAAAACAAACCAATGAAAAAGGGAAGTTCATGTTCATGAGCAGATTCTGCCTTTTGGAGGAGGTGAGGTTGGAGTGGAGGCTGGCTGGTCTGTCTGCAGTTCTGAGTGGTCTTTAGAAGTGCCTGAGTTCCAGTTCTAACTCTGCCAGCTGTGCAACTCTGGGATAGTGACTTAAACTCTCTGTGCCCCCAGTTTCTTATCTGTAAATTACACTATTGCCTATCTAATGGGGTAGTGGTGTAGATTAAATGAGTCCAAACATGGAAAGCACTTAAAATAGAGTGCTGTACATTATAAGTGCTTAATAAATGTGAGCTGTTATTGTTGTTATCATTATGGGAAAGAATACCCAGTGAAGAGTCTCCATGCTTACACACCAGTACTCACACTGCCTTGACTGACTCTGTGACCTTGGGCACGTCACTTTTCCTTTTTGAGTTTGGGTTTCTCTTCCTTAAAGTTTAGAGGTGGGTCCAAAGTTTCTGGAGACATATTTAAGCTAGAGAATTCTAAATTTTACAAGTCCCAGATCCATTACAGATTTTGCAAAAGTCCTCAAAGGGGAAATGTGTTTCCAGGGCCTCTCTGGCTCCTGCCAAGGAGAGCTCAGGTTTCTCCCCTTAGCATCAGCTGGAGAAGTTCCCAGTAAGAGGACCAATAAGGCTCCTCCCTGCAGGTGTCTCAGGGCCCGTGCTAATTGCTTTTTGATGTTCTCCATCTGCAGTGGGTCCTCTGGAAACACCCCCTGCCAGGGGGAGGGGTAAACACTTTGTTGTTGGTCCTTGGGGCAAATCACTCATCTCTGAAGGTCTCTCCCTTGGGGCCTGAACCCTGACAGTAGGGGTTTTGGGGGGCTCTGAGCTGGCAGGGGGCGGTGCAGGAAGGCCATTAGGCTGTTATGGCAGCCCTGGTTAGGTAGGATGGCCTGATTCCCTTTAATGCTCTGAAATCCTATCCTGGGGTTTTCAGCTGCCAATAGGAGCTCAAATGGCTTAAACTCAGGAAATTCGCCTTCCAATTCTCTCTTTTCCTGCTTCCTCATTGTGTTTCTTCTATTCCTTTCTCATGATAAAAAGTAAGCTGTTCAGCCCGGCCCACATGTTTTGGCTCCTAGCTGCCTCAGAGCTCTGCCAGTTGCTGTTGAAATCTGCTTTCTGAGCTCCAGTTACTCCGGGGCCTCGGTGCCTTGGTTCCACCAAGCATTTTGTATTTCAGGGACTTTGCATATGCTGTTCCCCATGCCTGGAGCACTTCCCCATCCCTGCCCCCTTAGCTAATTCCTGCTCACCCTTCTGATCTCAGTTGAGAGGTCATCTGAGCTTTGCTTTCAGCTATCTTCTGCACTAGGCCCTGAGGGCAGGGGCTGTTTCTGCCTTAAGCATGCTGGCAATGTCTGGTGCCCAGTCAATATTTGTAACTAATGCATCCTTCCCTCCCTCTCTCCCTTCCTTCTTTCTTCCTTCCTCTCTTCCTTTCTTTCCTTCTCTCTCTCTCTTTGCAGTTCAACTTTTTATTTTAATAAAATCAGAATATGCACAGCACATGCAGTGCTAGCATCTAAACGAATACAATAAGCAATTACCGTATATACTCGAGTATAAGCTGAGTTTTTTCAGCACAAAATTTGTGCCGAAAAACCCAAACTCGGCACAAATTTTGTGCCAAAAAATCTCGGCTTGTACTCGAGTATATAGGTACTAAAGCTACGGTGACTTGAGGTTCAAACTTTCACATTCAGCAAGTTTAAATCCATTCTTTCAGTTTTTTGAAACCTTATTTATTAACTGAAAATATTGCTTGCTGATAAACCTTGCCCAAATGTTATCACTGAATGTACAAGTCACTGATTATGCCAATACAACAAAGATAACCACATGTTTGAGGATTGCAATGTGCTAGACATTCACTGGAAAAAAAAATACAACTAAACAAAACTCACACAATAAACATCTGAGATCCTTCCTTCCTTCCTTCCTTCCTTCCTTTCTTTCTCGCTCTCTTTTTCTCTTTCTCGTCTTTCTTCTCATTTTCTCTTTCTAAAATGTAAATATGGTGGTGTTGTTGTGCCCAGATCTTGAAATCACCTACAAAGACCACCAAGGAGCCGAGTCCGATGCAAAAGCAGAAGAGCAATTTATTCACAGACTAGTCTGGGCTTCTCGTTCCTGGCATGGCAGGAGGAGGGCTGAGAAGCCCCGTCTGCAGAGCGAAGAGCAGTTTTAAGGATACAGAAAAGAAAAGGGGGGTGGAATGGGGGCTTAGGGACCTAAACAATGTTTGAGTTAGGCTAATTGCTTAGGGGAAAGATTTACTACTACCAGGGATTTA
>CAUYPK010161787.1:0-32966 GCA_963574355.1 Loris lydekkerianus
GTCCCTCCTCAGAAGCAGCATAACAAAATCCAAACTTGGCAAAGAGCCACAGTATACAAAATAATGATAAGAGGCAAAGAGCCGAAATTCATTTTGGCCGGGAGCCGCATGTGGCTCTAGCCGCATGTTCGCCACCCCTGACTAATGTAGATGATCTGTGATATCTGATAGGCCAAAACCTAGATGTTAAAAGTCAATATACAGTGGTAAATTATAGATGATAGATGTAGAAATTAAATTTAGTAACCTGAAATAGTACTACAAGTATATATTAGTCTTTCTATTTCTGTAAAGTTCAACAATATCTAAATATGGCAGCTCTTTTATTGTAAATCAATTTTCTGAGTAACCACTATGCCTAGAATTATGTGGTATTACCATGGGAATTATAAAAAATGATGTAAGGCGGTTTTCTTAAGTATCTGACAAATAACTGGGAAGAAAAGACTTAGGTAATTAAAACTAAGAAAAAGTACAAAAATATATCCAAAGTGAACGTAATTTACACCGAACTATAGATATTGTGGTCAGATTTTGGAAAGTTCACAAGGTAAGGATGAGTTTTACATTCTATAAATTTGTCAGGGGTCTTCAAAAGCATGGCCAGATTCAATGACTCATTAGGAAGACTCACAACATACAGATATATTTGTGTCTATGATTTATTACTACAAAAGGACACAAAACAAAAATCAAAGAAAAAGCTGTATAAAGTGAAGTCCAGAGCAGGCCAGGCCCAAGCTTCGAAGTGTCCTCTTCCAATGGAATCACACAGAACAAAACTTAATTCTCCCAGCAGTGAGTTATGACAACACATGTAGAATGTCCACCAAAAAGCTCATAGAGACCCAATGTAGAGAGCGAGCTGTGAGGTGGCAAGGCACCCATGGCTTGGGAGAACGTCCAGAGGACGAACCCCCTTCTACAGACCCTCTTTAGCAGATAACATATTTTCTCTAAGCTTCAACTTTTAACCCAGCAGAAGAAAAACGTGTTTTCCTTAAAACATTAGCTTTTAACTTCACAGCTGCACTTCAAACTAGGCACGTACATTTTCCAGCTAATCTTGTAGATGTGTAGTATTGCCCATATTTTAGAGCTCACACAGTAATAATAGATTATGTTTAATGGGAATTTGTGACTGTTTCTCTTCTCAGAATTAAGTTGAAAATGTGTCTTACTTCTTTGAAAAATAATTTTATACTGCCTCCTTAAAAATAAAGCTGTTTGGGCACTCTGCCTCTCCATTCCATCCCTGTCTCTTGTGTTTTTGTCTTTCATATTTTATTTCATCTATTTTATTTCATCATTTCCTACAAATCCCACTCTGGTTCATTTACTTTTCACACTGGTGTGCGAGAACCCAATACCCCAAGTTTTTACTGGGGTCTGAGCATGTAAGCAAACTCTGCTTGGCCTGCACAAAATTCTAAACTCCCATAAGGAAACCATGTATTCAGCATAAACCATATTGTTTTTACCAACAGTTGGCATTCATCAGTTCTAGGAATAAAAGAAATTTCAAGTTCCCAGATACCAGTCAAGGACCAACCTGGCAAGTGAGCCTTTCTAGGAGAGAGAACAGTCTCAGGGCTGCTGTGTCAACTCTTTTGCACAAACTTGCACACACAGAATATACAGAGACAGTATGTGATGTGGCCCACAAGGCCCAAAATATTTACTACCTTCCAGAAAAAGTTTGCAGATCCTTACCCTATAATATATTGCTATTATACTCCTAAAGTTTTAAAGGAATTAAGAATAACATACAATAGCATGTGTATAAGTTTGATGGGAGGGGGGAGCAAATAAGACTTAAAGTAAAAATAGTATGGTATGAGGTTGCTGTGAGCTGTGACACCATGGCACACTACTGAGTGTGATAAAGTGAGACTCTGTCTCTACAAAAAAAGAAAAAAAAAAAAAAAGGTATGGTAATATATCAAATGGAACAGGGCTTTTCAATTTATAAAACATTATTTATAAACTTCATCTCCATGATCACAAAAGTTCTGCAAGTCCTGTATCATCGATATCACTTTTCCATTTTTATAGATAAATAAACTTAAACAACAATGATTAAGTGATTTTCCCAAAGGACCATAGCTTGTTTTAGTGGAACTTGAACTTAAACAGGTCTTTTAGTTCTGAATCCAGATCTGGAACCTCAAGTATGTCTAGGAATTCAAAAGAGAGAGAAATAAGAAAACACTAAAGGCGAGAAGAACAATAACAAAAAAAAAAAAAATATATATATATACATATAGAAACAAGTATATACTGAAAACAAAAAGGAAAAAAATACTTCCAAGATGTTTAAGATACAGAACAGAGACAAGATAGCTGATTAAAGATAGTATTAGTCAGACTGTCACAGCTGGAGGGTGAAGGTTAGACTGAAGAGAGCTGAGAGCAGCGCAACTCGGGTGTAGACTGCAGGGAGAGATGACTAGGGGGTCTGAGAAGGGCTGAGAAGGGGAAAAGGAAGATAGAAAGGAAAGACAGCGGTAGCCCAGACCAAATCCTGAGAAGCCTGGAGCCAAGTGACAACATATGGGGGGCGGGGTCCCCTCAACCAAATGAGTGTCTTCAGGGAACACAAAGACTCATAACCTGCAGGAAAGTGCCATTTAACTTTTTGTCTATATTTCCCATATCTTTATTTCTCTCTGTTGAAGTCTATGTTATGGTTTCAAACATATTTTCTATGCAATAGTTTTCTGTTGTGTTTGCCTTACAGTTTAGCTTGTCTACAGAATTTTATTACCATGGCAGATTTGAATTTGGTGCTTTTTCAGTCTCCCTATTCTTTTTAACATAATTTTGTATTCTCGTATTACATATAAAATACTACCTTTATATGTTCACTATTTTTAATAAAGCAGACCCACTTAAGTAAAAAGGAAAAACGTACAAGATACAGACTAAAAGGTATATAGCCAAGTATCCCAGAAGAGAACAAGCCAAATGTCCAAGTCTGAATAATCCTTAGCATGTTGTATCTCAACATATTCACTTCTCCTAATTGCACTTACCTTTCCTATTCTTCAGCTTTATAGGAAATAGTTTTCTGCCTTGTGTGTAAATCAATAATCTTCCTAAAAGGCACACTGAGTGAATGAAGTAAATATATTGTAATTCTTGTCCTGAGTAGTAGAAAGTTTTCTGGTTGTTCCCTTTAAAAAGAAGCAAATAAGAACATTTATTTTAACACCATTATATTTTACAGTACCTAACTTCATTCCCATCTAAGTACTAAATAAGGTTGGGGATTTTTTATGAAAAGTAATTTCATAAAAAAGACACTTGCCCTTCAATGGAGACACTGTTGGTATATACTTTTTTTTTTTTTTTTTTTTTGCAGTTTTTGGCCAGGGCTGGGTTTGAACCCATGACTTCCGGTATACGGAGCCAGCGCCCTACTCCTTTGAGCCACAGGTGCCGCTTTCTGGTATACATTTTTAAAAACAATTTTCCTACTGTTTTCTTAAATTCTTCACACTATATCTCTGAGGAAAGGTAGTTATCATAAAATCTGGTAAACTTCAAGTGGCCGGGCGCAGGATGGCTCACACCTGTAATCCCAGCACTCCTTCAGGTCAAGGGGGCAGATCACCTGAGCTCACAAGTTGAAGACCAGTCTGAGCCAGAGTGAGATCACATCTCTAAAAATAGCCAGGCATTGTGGCAGGCACCGATAGTCCTAGCTACGTGGGAGGCTGAGGCTACAGAATTGCTTGAGCCCAAGAGTTTGAGGTTGATGTGAGCTATAACAACATAGCACTCTACCAAGGGTGACAAAGTGAGACTCTGTCTCAAAAAAAAAAAAAAAAAAAAAAAAATCTGGTAAATTTCACAGAAGTATAATACACATATTGAGTTCATCCTAAAATGGCTGGGCCTAGTGACTCACACCTGTAATCCCACCACTTTGGGAGATGGAGGCAGGAGGATCAATTAAGGCCAGAAGTGGAAAAACAGTCCAAGCAACACAGTGAGACCCTGTATCCACAACAGGAAAAAATAAATTAGCAGGGCCCATTAGCCTGTAGTCCAACTAGTAGGGAAGCTAAGGCAGGAGGATGGCGTTAGCCCAGGAGTTTGAGGTTACAGTGAGCTGTGATCGTGTCACTGTACTCCAGCCTGGGCTACAAAGCAAGATCCTATCTCTAGGGAAAAAAAAAAAGAAATCATAAAGAATATTTAAAGAAATATAATAAATTTTGTCATTTACTGAATGCCTACTTAACGAGAACATTGTGTAAGATGTATACACTACATAAAAAGAAGTAAAAAACTCATCACTAGGAAAGGAATATATCTCTTAATTATATATATGAACTGCACAGAAATTAACATAAAATTGCCAGAGTTACCATCTGTGAAAGAGGGACTTCAAAAGTTAGTTAAGGGAGGGAGAAAACTGACAGAAAATATTAACATTTAATTATCCAATTAAAAAGCAATACTACAAAACACATTTACCACCATGTATCCAAATGAAATCTCTAAATTGTAGACATATCCCAACATATGCTTTTGTTTTGTTTTGAGCCAGAGTCTCACTATGTCGCCCTCAGTAGAGTGCTATGGCATCACAGCTCATAGCAACTTTTACCTCAGCCTCCCAAGTAGCTGGGACGACAGGCACCTGCCACAGTGCCTGGCTATTTGTTGTTGTTGTTGTTGCAGTTCTCATTGTTGCTTTAGCTGGCCTGAGCCAGGTTCAAACTCACCAGCCTTAGTGCATGTGGCTGGCGCCATAACTATTGTGCTACGGGCACCGAGCTCCAAAATATATTCTTCATTCACTCATTCACCCATATATTCCAGGCCTATTGAGTACCCATTTCATACAAGATCCTAAACACTCCTATCAAAAAACAGTAACACGAAACTGGGCCTCATACAGGAAATAGCTTAGTATTAACAAAGTATAGAGAGGACAAGTAAGAAAGGTATGAGGCTGGAAGAGACAGACCATGGAATACTTAGCCTCAGAAGAAATTTGTACTTTATTACAAAGGTAGTAATGTAAAATTGAATGAAAGTCAAGGTTTGAAATAAGAAGGCCTATTAAGAAAATCATAAACAAAAAGCGTTAGGCAAAGGAATGGAGCACTGACTTCAGCATTATACAATGTTCCACATAACAAAAACATTTATACTCCTTAATATTTTGAAATAAAATTTAAAAAAGAGAAGTAGAAAAGGGGAACCAGATAAAAATACATGTTTAAGAAAATGAAACCTCCTATGTGGGCCTTTGGCTCTGGCAGCAAACAATTCTGGATGGAGGAGCTCTGCTGACACCAAAAACCCTACTGGAGGCAATGTTTCCATAAAGCAAAGAAGAGACAGTGTGAGAAAATCAGCCCTCAATAGGCAGCTGTTGTATAGAGGACTAGCCTCCATCACAGCTGAAAGCGGTACATTCCCACTTGATTTGACCAAGACAAGGCTCCAGATTCAAGGCCAGATGAAGGATGTAAACTTTAAAGAAGTGCTGCATGCATTCGTAAGGACAGGCAGAGAACATGAGCTGAAAGCACTATACTCAGGGATTTCCCCGAGATATTACACCAAGCATTCTATGAAACCATCAAGATAGGCACTTACCAGAGCCTGAAGTGATTATTTGTTGAATACCTAGCAATGAAACCTTACCAATAAATGTCACATGTGGAATATTCTTTGAAGTAATACCTTCAACCATTGCTGATTTAATTGATGTTTTGAAAATACAGATGTAATTACACTGCTGGTGGGACTGCAAACTAATATAACCTTTTTGGAATGAAGTATGGAGAATCTTCAGGAACTCAAATTAGACCTCCCATTTGATCCTGCAATCCCATTACTAGGCATCTACCCAGAAGAAAAAAAAAATCCTTTTATCATAAGAACATTTGCACTAGGCTGTTTATTGCACCTCAATTTACAATCAACAAAATGTGGAAACAGCCTAAATGCCCACCAACCCAGGACTGGATGGATTAGCAAGCTCTGATATATGTATCCATGGAATACTGTTCAGCCATTAAAAAAGATAGGGACTTTATATCTTTTGTATTAACCTGGATTGAATTGGAACACATTCTTCTTAGTAAGGCATCACAAGAATGGAGAAGCAAGAATCCAATACAAGGTGAGGGGCAGGGAAACGAAGGAGCAGGGAGGAGGGAGGAGGGTGGAGGATGAGGGGTCACAGTGTACAGCACACCTCTTAGGGGTGGGACTTTATCTAACAAATGTAATCAATGTGACCTAATTTTTTGTGCCTTCAATGAATCCCAATTAAAAAAAAAAAAGAAAATATAGATGTAAGGAAAAAGCAACCCCATTCAAGGAAGAATGACAGGCAATTTCATTTAACCAACAGGAGAGTTCAAGTGTACTACAGAAGGGTGTGCCTCCTACTACTCAGAAGGCTGCTACTATTGATGTGAAGCTACCAGTCTATGACATCACCAAGAAGTATCTTATTTTCTCAGGCCTGATGGGAGATACTGTACTCTCAAGCTTCAACCTGTGATTTGATAGGGACCCTGGCCTCAAATCCTATCGATGTGATAACACTTGTGATGAATCACAGAGTCCTTCAACACTTATTACAGACATGGAAGAATGAAGGGGTTTCTGCTCTATATAAAGCCTTTTGGCCAAATTAATTGAGATTTGATTCTTAGAATATCATTTTCTTTGTGACATATAAGCAGTTGAAGAAATTGGATTTGTGACAAGTCAAGGCTGCATGAAACATTCCTCTGAAAATGCTAACTTCCAAAACAATAAGCTTCCTGTGTTTCAATCTGCTGCTCCCGCCTTGGCTCATCACAGATTCTGGGTTGTGAATGACAGATGAAGATTGGATTATTTCAGATGGCTATATGCTGGCACCAGATGCTCTTCATCAAACAGTTAATGGCATAAACTATAACATTCAAACACCAGTCTCACCACTGAAACACCCTTCAGCATCAAAAATAATATACAAAATGCATGTTTCATGAAAAAAACACAAAACTTGTAAGAAAATCGGGAACTAAATACTATTTCTCCTGAGAGAGTAACACTGATGCATCTCAGTCATAGCTGAGAATATCAGACTGCTCTAAAGCAGCTCCTTGGAATTTACTAGACGTAGAATATAAATGTCTTAACACAATAAGAAAATGCCGTGAAGGCTATGTTGACCAGTTTGATGAAAGCATTTCAAATTATATGTAAAACCAGCACATTGTACCCCATGATTGCATTAATATACACAGCTATGATTTAATAAAAATAAATAAATAAAGCAGCTCCATGGAACAGTGGCATGGAGCTTCCCAATAAGGTATTATTATTCCTGAAATTTGGGGAGCTTTTGCTTGTTGTCAATTGATGAAATTCCACATGTGGAGACCTAGACTTTTCAACCCTAGGTATAAACAGTACAGAAATCAGTCCTTAGAATATTGTTCTGCATTATAATTTCCTTTTGGGGTAGTATCTTTCACTTATAATAAGTGATTTTAAGACTTTGTTGACTCCACCTTTGTGAGGACTTATTAAAATGTATTAATATCTAAATTCATGGTGGTGTTATATATTGGCTTCAAAGGTTGCAAGGCCTATACTGATGGGAAGTATTTTCAAGCCACTTGGGTTCTTAGTAATACCAGTAATTAGCTGTATGGTTTTTAGCAGTGTTGACTAGTTCTCAGTGTATAAAATTAGAATAATTATATCTATTACCATAGAGGGTCAAATGAACAAAGCACAGTAGCTGCTGCTCCTGGACTTGAAAGGTAACTGTGCTAACATAATGCTGTTATACAGCTATAATTTCTCAAGCACTCTGTGTATAGAGAAAAAGAAAAAAAAAAAGAAAAAGAAAAAAATGAAATCAGCCAGGTATGCTAGCTCAGGCTTATAATCCCAGGTGAGGAAGCCTGAGGCAAGAGGATCACTTGAGGCCAGGAATTCAAGACTGGCCTTGGCAACATACGAAGACCTCATCTCTACAAAAAAAATAAAAAATAAAAAATTGCTCAGGTGCAGTGGCATGTACTTATATTTCTAAATACTCAGGAGACTGAGGCAGGAGGATTACCTGAGCCCAGGAGTTCAAGGATGCAGTGATCATGCCACTGCACTCCGGCCTGGGTGACATAGTGACACCTTATCTTTTAAATAAACAAAAAAATTAAATGAAATCAAAATGCCTTAGTCAGGTACACACTAATAGTGAAACAATGAACATAAGAAAACTCAAGTCCCTAACTCAAACTCTTTATGAGAAGGGTACATAAGTTTAAATTCAAACTCAACTCTTTAGGAGAAGGGTACATTAGTTTAAATTTTTCACTTGATCTTAGCCAAAAGTCCAAGCAGCAATACAAATTTATAATTTTTTGTTATAATTTGTGTTCAGGGTAAGTTTTTTCTTCTACTTAAATAATCCTAAAAAAGAAAAAAAATAAGAGGTTTAAAAATAGAAAAAATAGTGATTTCAATACTTGATACTTTAATTTGAAGTGCCCATGTAACATCTAGATCAAGACACTAAGTAAGATAAGTCCAGGGATGTGAGACTCAGGAAAGGGATGTGGTCTGAAATATTTCAGAGTCAACATTTACATGTAAATATATAATATCTGAAACTGTGAAAGTAAAGGGGGTCTCCCAACAGAACAGGTAGACTAAGGTAACAAAAGAGCAAGGAGTGAAACTTTTGTGAGTACAAACACAAAAGAGGAGAGGTTTTCAAGTGACTAAGAAAAATCTGTTAGATAAAAATGAGGAATGAAGAAGGAGAAAAGAATCAACAGAAGCAAACGCTGTAAAATGAGGACAAGAGAAGTGGAAGCTAATGAGGGTAGATCATGGGGCAACAGATAGAGAAGCTTCATTTCCATGGTTGAAAGTCAACGTAAGATAAAGAAATGAGGCTGGGGGTACATAGACTACTTAAAAGAGCCCTTCTCTGAAGGGAAACAGAGAGGTAAGGCAATATGGGACATATATAATAACTTGCTCTATTTTTTAATTTAAAAGACACATGAAAAGGATAGATGATGCAGGGGAAAGTACCAACAAATATTAAGACAATAACAAGCAAAGCAACGTTCTGGTTTAAAAAAAAAAAAAAAAAAAAAGGGACCATCTGCCCCAGGATACCCTCTAGAGAAAGAGGATGTTGCTATGTACATATAAATATGCATTTGAATACATGAAGCGGGACATCTGAAGAGCTCCTATCTGGAAACTTACCTTTTTCTGAGTAAAAAAGGAAATAAGGGCCCATCCTGACATAGTGGGCAGAGGCAAGGCAGGGGGCTCGAGGGGACTGCAAAGGCTTGTAATAACTGTTCTGGACTACCAAGGTTAGAAAATATATATTTGAACATCAACCTATGGCATAAATTCTCCATGTTCCTAAGTGACTGAGGTGAAGGACTGAATTGATCTAAAATTGGGGAACTGCAGGTAGAAAATTCTGAAAGAGAAATGAGCAAGAAAGTAAGAAAAGACTGCCAGGAAGGCTATGTTAACCAGTGTGATGTAAATGTGTCAACCGGTCTGTGAAACTAGTGTATGATGCCCCATGATCATATCAATGTACACAGCTATGATTTAATAATAATAATAATAATAATAATAATAATAATAAAAGAAAGTAAGAAAAGGCAAAAGAATGCAGTAAAGTATCCTGAGGTCTTCATTAGATAGGGAAGAAAGCAAAACCATAAAGGGCTGGGAGAGTGGTAGGAAAAAGAGATCTAGATATAACACTGTAATATTAAGAAGTTAAAAAAATTATAAATTTGTATTGCTGCTTGGTCTTTTGGCTAAGATCAAGAGAAAAATTTAAACCTATGTACCCCTCTCCTAAAGAATAAATTCTGACTTCTACACTTTCTTTTTCACTATAATACACTAGCTTTTAAAACACATTAATTATTAGTTTTCAGCCATTTCCCTTACTTTGAGTTAAAAATTTACCCAGGGATAAATAAAATTATAAGATATCTTCATTCTCTCAAAGAAATATACTATGTGCTTAGAAAGGGCAGCGCCTATGGCTCAGGGGGTAGGGAGCCATCCCCATATACCGAGGGTGGTGGGTTCAAACCTGGCCCCAGACAAACTGCAACAAAAAAATAGCTGGTGCCTATAGCCCCAGCTACTCAGGAAGCTGAGGCAAGAGAATCATCTACGCCCAGGAGTTGGAGGTTGCTGTGAGCTGTGACGTCACAGCACTCTATCTACCAAGGGTGATAAAGTGAGACTCTGTCACTACAAAAAAAAAAAAAAAGAAAGAAAGAAAGAAACATACTTTGTGCTTACAAAAACAATTTAAAAATAACAGAATGATAAAAGACATCAGAATCACCTGGCAAGCAGTGTGATCTAAACAAAAGAGCAAGAAAAAATCAGAATAGATGGGAAGCCATCCTGCAAATTTTAAGAAGTTTCTTCTTTCATGATAAATAGGATCTCTATTTGTGCTGGGCCTATGGATGGAGCAACAAGAGTTGAAATAACAAAGTTGTATAGGCTTTGGTATGCAGAAGAACCTGACTAAGAGAAGATTCACTTTAGGAAATAGCTAGAGAGGAGATTGGATAAAGAAATTAGTGCTAGATTATGAAGCATCTAGGACATATTAGTCCCGACTAAGGATAAGCAGAGAGGAATCATAGGGTGGCATGGAGTGTGCAATAATAAAAACAATATTTTATGGAACTTTGCCTCCCACTAAAGTACTCATGTCCCTGGTTAAATGACTCATACTTTAGCACGGGAAAAAGAACAGGCTGTATGTTGTTGCAGTATAACAGGATAGGACATATGCTCTATGTACTGATTCAGTATAACCTATAACACTGATTCTTAGTATATGCTACTCATAAACTGGAGAACAGCACATAGTAAGAATCAGCATGACTGTATATTAATTTCAAATGTAGATATTATTAAAAGTCATGTGTCTTTTAAATATATTTTATATATGTTAAAAATATTTTATATCATTAGCAAAACTGACCCAATTCTCCACACTAAAAAATATTAAAAATAGTTATTTCTAATCTACTTTTATTAGTAAAATTTACCATTTTTAAAATTCTATAATAGAGCACAGCCTAGGATACACTTAAAAGAACAAACAGAAAACCCACAGAATAAGAGAAAGTGTTTGCATGCTATCCATCTGATAAAGGACTAATAATCAGAATCTACAAAGAGCTCAAGCAAATCAGAAAGAAACAACAAAACAACCTCACTAAAAAGTGGGCAAAAGACATGAACAGGAACTTTTGAAAAGAAGTTGTACTAGAGGCCAAAAACTCATGAAAAAATGCTCAACATCTCTAATTACTGGGAAAATACAAATCAAAACCACCTTCAGATATCACCTAACTCCAGTGAGAATGGCTCTTATTTAAAAAATCCCCAAACAACAGATGATGGTGTGGGTGTAGAGAGAAAGGAATTCTTAAACATCATAGGTGAGATTGCAAACTAGTACATCATCTATGTAGAATCATATGGAGATATCGCAAAGTTAAAGTAGACCTACCATTTGATCCAGCAATCCCTCTGCTGGGTATACACCCAAAGGAAAAAAGTCATTTTATTAAAAAGACATCTGCACTGAAATGTTTATTGCAGCACACTTCACAACTGCAAAGATGTACAAACAACTCAAGTGTTCACCAATACATGAATGAATTAATAAAATGTGGTATATTCATACCATGCAGTACTGCTCAGCCTTAAAAAGATATGGCAATCGAGTATCTTTTGTGACAGCCTAGATGGAACTGGAAACCATTCTTCTAACTAAAACATCACAAGAATGAAGAAACAAACACATGTACTCAATATCAAGTTGCACCTAATTGATCAACACTTAAGTGCATGTATGAAAGTAAATCTCAATGAAAATCAAGTTGGGGGAGGGTAAAGAAAAGGATGGGTAAATTCACACCTATTGGATACAGGGAGTACTATATGGGTGAAGGGCACACTTATACCTTTGATTCATCCTCTACAAAAAGCAAAGTATGTAAACCAAACATGTGTAACACCTAAAATATTTTTAAAAATTAAAATATATACATATATAATAGAGGATATAGTACTTACTGCAATGTTTTGAGTGTCCCAAAGCTTTATCCACTTTCATGGTTTCACACAGCTCAAAGTACTGAACACACTGCTGAACTGCTGTAGTTATCTGATAAAATAGTAATTAACTTATTAATTCCAGAACTTTGCAGCCTACAAGTTCGAGAATTAAAAGAAATTAGTTAAGTCAATAAAAATGATTTGGGGAAATATTTAAGCTAAATATGTAGTATTGTACTTTCGAGCCACTAAAGCTTAGTCTCCTCAATTAAACTTTAATCAATCTAGGGAACACTGTGAAAATACCTGTGATTCAACAAATCACAGGTAGAATATCCATAGTCAACCAACTCCTAAAGATAGCCTGATTTTCAACTCCTTAAGATAGCCACATGTATGCACCAGCGCAGTAGGCCGGGTTCCTTATGTTGACCACCTCTGTATGTTGACTAGTTTGTTACAGACTCTTGGGTGGTCAACTTACAGAGTCTCTATTTTATAATGGTATTATAATGTTGCTGTTAATGAAAAGAAAGAAACACATACGTTACATTTCATAGTGAAAGATGTAAAAACTACCGGTATTTCTTTGAGGGCGGCGCCTGTGGCTCAAAGGAGTAGGGTGCCGGCCCCATATACCAGAAGTGGTGGGCTCAAACCCAGCCCTGGCCAGAAACTGCAAAAAAAAAAAAAATTGTTTCTTTGACTTTAAAAAACTCTTTTGCCTAGTTCCTTTGCTTTTAAGTCTTTTCTTCTCACCCAGCCAGCAAAATACCAAGCCTACATTTCCATTTCAAATGCCAGAATCTGCTGGAAACTGACAAAGAAAAATCTTATATCCAAGTAACAGAGTTACAATAAAAAGTGATCTCCAGGGGCAGCACTTGTGGCTCAAAGGAGTAAGTCACTGGCCCCAATGCCGGAGTAGCAGGTTCAAACCCAGCCCCAGCCGAAAACTGCAAAAAAAAAAAAAAGTGATCTCCAACTTCTACTATATTCCAGGATTTTCCTATGAGTCTCCATTCTAACTCCACCTCCCATTCTCCATAAGCAGAGATTTCAAAACTTCTTCCAGCTCCTCAGCACTTACCTATCTGTGGATACCCTCTTCTCTCCTCATTCCCAAACAAAACACAAGACAACAGTGAGATAAGATTTTGACAACTGTTAGACTTGGTAATAAGGAAGTTGTTGGTGACTTTGAAAAGATCAGTGAGGGGAATTGGGGGAATAAAGTCAGACTATAATAAAGAAAGGAAAAGAAAGTAAAAAAAAAATTAAGGTAGCTGGTATAATATTTATTTTCCAGATGAATAGTTGTGAAAAAAATAAAGAAATAGAACAGTCAGGTCTTAAGAGTCATGACTGAACGTTTTTCAGATTAGGAGGATATGGGCATGTTTAAATGCTGTTGGGGGAGACAATGGAGAGGACAAGTTTGACTATACAGGGAAAGGGGAAAGTTGATAGAAAAAAGTATGGAAGTAGAGCAGGAAGGACCCAACAGGAAGAAATGATTAATTAAGCTTTAGACAGGAAAAAAAATGAAGGTTATATGAACACTGTTGATAATCAAGGATTTCTTCCTCTCATTCATTCTTACAGCCTCAATTGTATGCAGAAAAGAATTTAACATGCAGGACTTCTATCTTTAGAAAGGTCCACTTACAAGATTGGATTTTGATAACATCTAAGAACTTGAACTTCAGGAGGGCTGACACCATTCTGCGAACTAGTAAGAGGAACTACAATGTACCTAAACTGTTTAAATAATGTGGATTATGATGAATACCTGCTTTCCTTCCAGGAATGTGGGACCCTGGTATATGCTAGGCAGAGGGGTACCCCTGTAATCAGTTTCCTATCACCCGTCAAAAAATCCAGGCACTAAATCTCTCATGAACTTCCTGGTATATGACATTTTATCCCTCCCTTTCCCATATCTATGCGTCTTGTCTAGATCAAACCCATTCAGATCCACACCTCCTAGAGATCTGTATTCCAAACTCGATATGATCAAATCTACCAAATCTAAAAATCATTACCCCTATCCACCAAGATTTTCTTCTGTGTTACTTATTTCAAGGAATGAGATTAATCCTTCATTTGCCTAAGGACTTACCCATCTATTTCCTATTCAAAAGCCAAGCCCTTTAAATGCTATCTCCTAAATTGAATATTCCAGAATCTATCCATTTATCCCAATTCTCACTGTCATTTTTTACTTCACGTTTCCATCATCTTTTGCTTGGCCTGCTGCAGTCTCTCAACCATCTTTTTCTTTCAGTACTTCTCCCCTATCTTCACCTAGTACTTTCAACCTATTTTCCAACAAAATACAAAACAACAACAAAAGTGACTCACAATAAATTGTCATATGGGGAACTTCTGACATGACATAATTAATAAAATAGTACACTCTTAAGAGAAGCTTTAAAAAACTAGGATGAAAAAAGCAAACAGTAGTCTGCTTTTTCAACCACAAACTCAAAACATGTCTCCAAAATAATTTCTCTCAAAAACCCTTTAGTTCAAAAGTCAGAAATTTCTGTCATTAACATGCCACTTTTTTAAAACTTCATGTACATAGTAAGTTATAGTTAAAAAAAAAAATCATTGAACTGGGTATTACTGAAATGCAGTTGATGTATTAAAATTAGGACAGAGAGTACAGAAAAATCAAGACCATGAGAATACTTTTCACCATTTAATATTCTTTATAAACAAATACTCTTTAAAAGTGAATAAACATTATTTTTATTACATATAATGGAAATAAGAAAAACCCTTTAGTTTACTTCCACTCGAACCTTTAAATATTTACCCACTTCACACCCATCTCTGCTCAGCTTTATCTTCACCATTCCCTTCTACTCCTTCTACTTCTTCCCCTGACTTCTTACATGTGTTACCCTTTTTTTGAGAAAAAGTAACAATCATAAGAAAATGAACAATCTCAGGAAAGGAACAATCACATTACATGCTATCCTCTTAAATTTCAAGAGAAAAAAGCATATCTATTGTAGGTGAATTTAAACAATGGCCTAAGAGTCAAATTAAGGGCATAATGAATGATTTTACCAACCATTGGGAAGAGAGACAAAAGTTTGATATATAATTCAGGATTTTATTTGATACTTATTGCCCTATGCTATCAAATATATAGTACCTAATTCATGTAACTGTGAACCCCAAAGAAAGGGAAAAATAAGGTTAAATAGAGTAATATAGGAAAAACCAAGGGAAAATTTAAATAACATAGCCGTCAAGTCATTTTTTTGTAAATGTCTATCAGAGAGCAAGAAAAATGGAACTACATAAAAGCCATTTCTTTAAGGTAGACTGGAAAAAGAGTCAAACTGTTAAAAAATAAAAGGTTAAATATTTACTCTGATAAGACAAGACATTTAACTAGTTCATGACTTTGCAATGTTATGGAAACAAAGAATCTCTTAACTTCCTCAGCTATTCCTATATAAAACTGACAGCACATACATAAATTACTTGACACCTTAATGCTACCTACTGAAAATGCCATAAAAACAAGAGACTGCAATTGTATGATCAAATACGTTTCTTTAACCACATAACTATTTAAATTTAAATTAAATAAAGTTTCTCAGTTATCCCAGACACATGTCAAGTGTTCCATAGTCACATGTGTCTAATGGCTACCCTGTTACACAATTCAGAAATTCCCTCACTATAGAAAATATCATCAGACAGCACTAAGGAAAAGCTAAAAGAAACGCATTTTCAGGTCATCATGCTAAACACGCTGCCATGACTAAAGACCTTATGCAAGAATCTCTTGTAAAACGGAAAGGTAAATCCACAGAATGGTCCAAACTTGACAACATAAATGCATAAAATTGACCCTCAATTCTGAAAAGGAAGTAGATGCACCTTGGATTCATTATTCCCAATGTTTCTTTTAAAAAGTAGTACCCAATTTACTTTAAAAAATAAAACTAATAATAACTAAAACACCATAACTAATCTTTTGATATTTTGCAAATTTTAAAAAGCTCTCTAGATAAAATGAGGGGATTTTTACATTCATTTTTTATTCATATACTATGTCCAAGTACAATTTTGCTACATTGACACATGGCATGGTGGTAAAGTCAGAGCCTAGAGTGCATACATCATTCAAACAACGAACCCACTCCATACATAACATACAATAATATTTGACTATGTTGATAAAATATTAAAGTTATTTATATGAAGTAGGACCACTAGGCTAAAAGTTGATGAAAGTATAATTGACTTTTCAAATAACAGATTTTAAGGTTTAATCTGTAAGAAACATATTTGAAATACTACCACTGGGGCCTCTGTAATAGCAATACTGAGTTATTATTTGCACATAAACCACAGCAAAAAAAATATCCTATTCTATGTTTTTTCTCTTTTTTTTCTAGCAAGATCAGTCTATGCTCATATGGCAACAACAAATTTTCATTTTAAATGGGAATGGAACAGAAATGAGATGTGGAACGACTTTATTCCAATTCAATTTCCCTAAAAAATTTTAAGAACATTTTACCTCTTCTAACCTCTTCTAAAAAATTTTAAGCACCTTTAGTCTCTACAAATAAATTCTCATCCCATTATTTATATGACTCTCCTGCTGCTCAATTTTTTGGTTCTCAAACACAAAACAATTACTGTTCTCCTTCTTTCATTTTATGCTCTACTGAACTCAGCTAAAAACCACAATTCCAAGAAACTTTCCTTCACCTGAAGACTAAACTCAAGGTTCATCCTAACTATATAAACTATATTTATTGACCCAAAGTCATACTACTTTTTAAGTATTTTAATAAATCCCATGTTGTCAATGATTTTTTATTAGACTTGCTGATTTCTTTTTAATTCTCACACATTGTTCTATAACTAATAATAAGTGTAGATAATTTTGGTAATATATTTTATAGTATTAGTCTATATTTGATAACTCAAACCAATATTTGCAAATGCTAAAAAACATTTATCCCCTTCTGAATTGTTCTCATGTAACTTTTCCCTCAAAACATTACTTATAGAAGTAATTCCCTCATTAATACTTGAGCTGAATCAAATTGCATAATACTTAAATATAGCTTCTCATAACCCAGCTTGTTATTTATAGCAGCTTGATCTACCATATACTTATATAATTTCTATCTTGACCGCATTTTAAGTCTCTACTTTTACCTTTATTTCATAAGATGGTAGTTTCAGTCACCTAAAAGCCAAATTCTTTATTATCCAATATTAATTGTCACCACTCAACTTCATATATTCAGCTTATTACATCATATATCTTTTTGTGATATTATTGCAACATAAAAACAGAAGTGTGGACTTACCAGAGACTTATATTTCTTTTCGAGAAGTCTTAGTACTGCAGTTCTGCTATAATATGCATGCTAAAATTAAGCAGAAAATGATACTTAATATTCAAACTATGCCATTTAAATCTACTTTTCCTGTGTTATTTCCAATAACATCATAAATCACACAATAGCTTAGGTGCAAATTATTATAATGCATGCCAAATGCCAAACAGGTTTGTCTATGTACCTTTAGATTAGGAATATAGCAATCATGAGAATGCAAATAATATTTAAAAACATACTGATCATGTAGTGGTCAATCAGAAGAAAAAAATTCTATCCATCAATTGTTTCCCACCTCCATGATATGCTATTTTAAAATCAGCACCAAAAAAGCACACCTAACTATCAGTGTGTAACAGAACCCAAAGAAAAGACACCCAAGTGGTCAAAGAAAAAAAAATCACAACCCAGACTAAGGAGGATAATGTACTATCTACATGTGTAGAAATATGTCAAGATTTTAAAGCTAAAAAAGCTTTCATTCTCTTCTTAAAGCTGAATATAGACAGAATGAAAATATGTAAATACACAACATTTTACAAAGGCAGGGGAAAACTACAAGGGACACTTAAGTTACGTAAGATGAAATTAATTCAAAATATAGTTTCTTCACTTTATTTAATCGCAATAAAAATATCAAATAGAATACTACCCAGTTATAAACTATCAAAATTTGGAGGAATAAGTTTTTAAATTAAATATGATTAATGAAATGGCATTTTGGTCAGTTGAAGGTTAATCGACACCCTGAATGTTTTAATTCTCATACTTTAAAATGTTTTTAAAAAATATTAAGCCTTTTTTTCAGATTTAATAAGAAAACATGTTGATAACTATTTAACTATTTTTAATATTGACCTAAATGTTCTGAAAAGGAATCTCATAGTGCGTCACTAAACCAGGTCAACAAACTCCAGCCCTCACACCAAATGTAGACTACAACTTTATTTTGCAAATAAAGTTTCACTGGAACATAGTCAAGCCCAAACATTTATGTATGTAAGTCACTACAAACGTTTTAAAACAGACTATGTTATAGTCCATTGTTTCACTTCCAAGAAACACAGTCAACGGCATCCCTTCTGATTCACCCACTTTCAACTTGCTCTATTTTACTGGTGTTGCTGAGAGGGGTTCATTTGTTTTTTCCAATAGCATGAATTTTACATTGTTGATTTTTCTTCATCTCAAAACTTTAGTAATGACACACATATTATCTACAGATGTTCTGGAGCTGTAACAGTTGAATTGAAAGTTGCAACAGAGACTGTACAGTCAAAAATATTTATTCTTTGGCTCTTTACATAAGTTTGCCAAGATCATCCTTAGACAAAAATAGTATAAGGAGAATATGATGAATTTTCATTAACACTGGAACACACTTGGAAATCTTACATTTTAAATAATTTTCTGCCTCATTCTCTTAAGAATCAACTACTAGCAATAAAAATCTTAAGTGGAAAAATTTAATGACATAGTAGAATTTCATTTTTGTTCAAAAAGATGACCTAAATAAACAGATATATTCAAAACCTATATAAGATCTTACTAATTGTTATTTCTATATTGTATAATCAGAAAAATTTAATTATACTTGAGCTTTAACATAATTTTGGATATTTTTTATAATAATGGTATAATCTAATAATCAGGAAAAATGTCAGATGTGAGGAACAAAGCTTTCATGTTAAAATAATTTAATTAAATTCAGCAAACATTTATTGAACACATACTATTAATATATAGGCCCGGTAAAGGCTAATTACTAGAGACAGAATTGTGTTCTGTTTAGTTTGCTACTTATCACACAGTTTAGATAGCAAAAGGTAAAAGGCGCCATCAGCTAGATAACATCCACTCAGTGCTGAGCAGGAAATGAGTACATCCCAGCCCCTCTCCTCCACTGCAACAAATACAATACAGAGGGATTGAGAGAGAAAAAAGAACACAAAAGCAGCCCTGCCACTACTGCTGCTACCCCAAACCAGTCTTATTCACCAGTGATTAAAGGAGGTTAATAGCATAAAGATATTCTACTCCTAACATTAATTTCAGCTCCAGAACAGCAGTGAACTTCAGAGGAAAGGCATTAAACACATTTCCCAAATTTCTAGTTCAGGAGGGAGGCAAATGAGGAAATGCTTTTAGGCATATCTCCTAAACCAAAGAAAAATAAGTATTGAATCCTTATGAACTGCCACATATGCTTAAAATTTTTGAAATTCTCGAACTAAAGAAAAATCATATTGGATAGGTCATTGAGCTTATTACCTAGATTCAAATGAATTACCAATTAAAATTCTCTTCTGTCTCTGCCACTTACAAGGTAAACAATCTTGGGCAAGTCAACTTCTCTATGCCTCAGTTACTACTTAGAAAAGATGAGGTATTAATACCACCTACCTCATGAATATATTGAAGAATTAAATGAGTTAACACATGTAAAAACAATTAGAACTCATTAAACACTCAAACCTCAGTTATTCTTCAAAATACTATAGCAATGCTTTGAAAGGTATAACTTACCATCCACTTTTTGAACCACACAGCTTTGGTGTCAACCAAGGCAAAAAAGTAGATTGGATCCAAAATCTTTTGTGAAACATGATGGCTTTGATTATGATTAACTGATAACAAGGACAAAGTACTCTCCACAATTTCTTCCATATACCTTAAAGTTGGGAGGAAAAAAATGATTTTAGAAAAAAATATGCTATCTTATATAAACATTTATACACAGACACACACATACACACATATATGCTTTATCTGTGATATGCTTTATATTTATAGAATCATAAATTAATATATAATCTCCAGAAACAATTTTTTATATTTTAGTAAATGGCAGAGGTGAGAGTCATACTCAATTTTGCTGTTTTAAAACTTATGTTCTTTTTGCCAAACACTGGATCTCCAAATTTAACTTTTCTTTTAGATTCAAATGCTCTTACAAGCTTATTAAAAAGAAAAAGTTTAAATAACATTTAAGAAACCTTTCCAAAGTACCAAAGACTAAGGCTACAACATCCTCTTTTACTTTGTTGTGATAGATAGTATAAAAAGGTACTTGTATAGAGCCATTCACTTAGCTAAATTCAAAACAGAACAAGCTTGAAAAAAATTAAAACTAAACCCTTTCCTAATTATGTAAGTCAAGTAAGATTGTCTATACTCCTTCTCTGTGAAATGTATATGGGGCAGCAACACTCCTGTGTTTAATGTTGGCATAAACATTAACACAGTAACATTCCTTACTTCTCTGGGTGACGAATCCAGAAAGATGGAGCCTCTTTTTGATATTCATTTAGAAGACGAATCTACAAAGCAGTATACAATGGCTCTCAGAAAATTATAACATTTAAATATAAAACTACTTAAATAAAAATAAAAGCATATTCTAGCAAACAAATACCTTTTTAAGTAAGCGGGTCACGTTAGGATTAGTTATGTCTACACCAGCTGAAAGAGTAGGAATACGATTTTCTCTAGAAAGAAAGTATGACTCCAAATATTTAGCTAAAAATAAAAAGTAAAAACACAAAAGTGTTATATCAATCATTTATAGTGCTTTCTAAAAAGAGTTATTTCCTCTCCATTTTTCTTAAGTGCATACAAAAGAGAAAAAAAAGATGTAAAAATGATTTAATAAACATACCTAAGCTTGTATAAATTTCCTTGGTCATATGTAATGGTGAAAGTGTAAATGTCTGTGCATAGAATTTTAAAATCCGGTCCTATGGAAATGAGACAGAAGATCCACATATAAGAGTCTCATAAGAATAAAAGAGATGAAATATTTTTCACACAGTAAAATCTCATAAAATGAAATAAACACTTAAAAAATAAACTATTCAGAAACCTAAGTAGAAATGTACTTATTTTTTAAAAGGCACATTCTTATGTTGGTCAGCAAAAAATAAAATCAACCAAAACTAATAGTGAATAAAATAATTATTGAAAATATATTGTTGCAAAATCTGGTAACAGAAAATGCAGATACTGGCCCGGAGTGGGAGAGGGGAGGTTTGACAGAAGAAGGTACAATGTAAAGGTGTCAAATAAAGGAACAGAGCAGGCAATACTACATTAAAAAAAAAATTACAAATCCTAGATTTGTCTTTTTTAATTGTTTACGCGGGTAGTTTCAGTAATTAGACATTTAGGATTCTTTCTGATAATTTTGCCTATTCCCAACAAAAATACACATAATATTTTTAAAATTTTGCATTATTAAAACTAAAAAGGAAACTATCCCAAGGTAAATGAAATAAATGAGGTAACATCTAGCTTGAAAAATGCCTGTCAGGAGTAGGTACTCAAATAATAGTAGCTATTATTATCTTAATTATACCACCTTCAACATTGTGCTAAGATATTAAATCCTAATTGATATTAATTCTAATACCAAAATCCAACTTTCTACTAAAAAAAAAAAAAAAAAAAAATGTTGCCTGAAATTTTCTAACCTGGTATAAACAGGCTTAAATCTCCATAATCTGTTTACAAAAAATAGTTCCCCAAGTGGCTATAGATATCTTCTAACAACCCCAAGAAATTCCTGCCAGAACACAGGATATTAATTACTTTGGAAGGTCTATTTTTATAGTTGTAGCAATTGATAAGTATCTGTCATATTTGTCAGCCACTACAGGCTTCACTCAGTTACATGAAGGAGTCTTTCCATGCAGGAGAAGAAACAGAATCAAACTCAAAAATAATTTGGATCAAACATAAATGAAAACGAAAAGAACTTCATGCCTTGTTTTCTACTTCTAAAAGACTAATTCTATTACCATTTCTCTTCTATAAAGACTGGTTCTAATTTTCAATTTTATTAATTTAATAAAACCATCCTTTGCTGCATAATAATCTATAATAGCTAAATATAGCAACTTACTCAGACCCATTGGGAACATCACCTTTTATAAAGTTATTAAAATAATTCCTAAAATAAAGGAAATTTATTCAGCTACTATTTTGTCTTTCTTAAGTAAGGGGGAAAAAATGGAGACATTTACAATTACCTTTCTTGCTAGTCTTGAAATGTTAAAGGAGACCCTAAAATATCTTTTATACCCTTCAAGTTTTTGGATCATTGACTTTTTACAGAAGTCTACAATACCCTCTGGTGTTAATAAGATTGAACTACACCCAAGTATAAGATAAACAAATAGCGGTTCCCAACCCATTTCTAGGTATGAGTACAATTATATCTTCACTGAGAATAGTGTGTGATTTAAAAACAGACAAACAGATAGAGATACCTTATATTTTTCTATAACTATGTGTTTACTGTCCTTGTCCTCTACCAATCTAAGTTCTATGACAGCAAAGACTTTTTTTCTGTCTTGTTCATGGTATGTTCCCAACATTTAAACTTCAATGATGTACACTATAAGTATTCAATACATATTTATTGAACAAAAAGCAAAATGTAACTACTTAAATTCTAAGAAAAACATTATTTCAATCTTAAAGCAAAAATTTTCCCTTACTTATCAGAAACAAAAGACTGTTTAAAAAATTCTATTTTAATGTGATGCTTGGATATAGTCAAAGTTTGGTTTTTTTTTCCATTCACATCTTAGACACTATATATAGAATTATTGCCACTCGTTGATAACATGACCTTAATTTCTATCATATAATAACTGTCATGAAAAGCCATATGTAAATCATTTTTTACATAAATCCTATCTTTTCTACTTCACAATTTCATAATTTTAGAAATTTTCTTTTAGAGCCTCAGTTAGTTGAACACCCAGGGGACTGTAACAAACTGGTAAACATACAAAAGCAGTTAACATAAGGAACCAGGGCTAATATACTGATATGTGCATGTGATGCATATCCACCCTATGAAAATTAGGTAAACTTAAAGAAGTGGTCAATGATGGAGGTTCTGTACCTGCTTTATAATTCATCTCAAACTATTTTCTAAACTCTTAGCTCAACAGTGGTCTAACTCCTGTCTTTAAGCAATTATCTCTAAGTCAACATTTAAATTTAGCATGAGCAAAATGTTTATGAACCTTTTAAATAAATCTTAATTCATTATTTTTAAGTTACAATTCTATGTATCATGAATTCTCTTAAAGTATTTTTATTAACTCATACAATGGCACAAATATTTAGGTATCTCTTTATAAGATAAAACAAAGTACACAAGGTAACAGTCAATTATTTGGCGATGAAGAAATATTGACCACGGTTTGAATCTAATCATGAAACAGTAAGTTAATTCCTTTAAAGAAAATTTTGACAGCCCAGAAGGTAAAACTCAAGTTCCATAAACATTTGAGCCAATATTAAAGAAAACTATCATATTTTATTTCTAGAACAGTTGGAAATGAGAAATTATTTCTAAAATTTATTTAAGCATTTCCTTACACTAAATACAGGATCAGGATCTGAAAGAGACATTGTCAGTTTTTCACAGAGAGTGGTCCAGTTTTCACAGTTCAGGACATCAGATGGTGGAGCTGAACATAACGTTTGCAAGGCTTCATATCTCACCTACAATTATTTTTTAAAAATATTTTTATTAATACTCAGCCACTAGAACAATAACAGTTCTCCAAAACACTATTTAACAAACTATTAAAAGGCAGAGTCTAGATAACTGTTATTATAAAGAACCATTTATTACATACCCTTTTTTTAAATATTTTTGTTTTGTTTTGTTTTTCTGAGACAGAGTCTCACTCTGTGGCCAGGGATAGAGTGTCATGGCATCATAGGTAACAGCAACCTTAAACTCTTCAGCTCAAGTGGTCCTCTTGTCTCAGCCTCCCCAGTGGCTGGGACTAGAGACGCCCCCCCACCCCCAGTTTGTTTTAGAGACAGGGTATCACTTTTGCTCAGGCTGGTCTCAAACTCCTGAGCTCAGGAAATCCAACTGCCTTGGCCTCACAGAGTGCTAGGATCACAGGTGTGTGCCACCATACCCAGCTTATTACACACCCTTTTATAAAACAACTCTTGAGAGCTCATCTTTTAAACTAAGGGCTAAACAGAGGAAAAAATAAGTTTCTTTTTTATGTAAAGCAAAAATGTAAATGTACTAGCAGACTCTAGATCTCTTGTCTACATGCAATAGGAGGAAGGATGGGGCCTGGCCCGACACCATCAAGGCAATATTTTCCAGTGGTTTATCCTATGGACCCTCTCTTTCTAGGAGGCCCCCATGGGCAGTCCTATAATCTAAGGGCCTAACCTTCAAAACATCACCCAGATATGCCTCTGGTCAAGCATTTCCATTCCAAGGTACATAAATAATTCTCACAAAATAATTAGTTTGAACTTGCTTTTTCTGCTATACTATATTTTTAGACTTTCTAACTACTGAAGTAGAAAAGTCATTCAGTAGTGGGAAGCAAAATTGAATTTCTGTGTTTTCACACAAAGCATATTTCTTAATCAGTCCTCAAAATCCAATCGGAATTTACTGAGAATAGTCTGACCTGAGGCAATGTAGTAGAGAATATCTTTGCTCTTATGATGAATGGACTAAAGCCTCTACCCCACTCAATCTTCAACTAGTGAGCAATAACACACTCATTCCAGCCTGATCCTCAAAATCTGGTCATTTCCCAACTGCAACAACTGAAACCTAGCAACTGAAAGGCAAGGCATCAGGAGAGGCCACAAGAGCCAGATCTCAAAAGCCAGACACTCTGAATCAGGGTGTCAAATGTAAGACAAAAGTGACAAGTTATTCACACCTATCGTATTCATATGAAAGAACTCCTAAATAAAACTTCATGATAGGCATTAGGGAGAATATGGAGTTTTAAAAATTAAAAGTTCATTTACAATGTCAAGTCACTTTTCCTTCTCAGTTTATTTTTTGGACCAAAATCGCATTAAGAATTTACTGCTTGTAGGGCCAGATACAGTGGCTCAGGCCTATAATCCTAACTCTGTGGAAGACTGAGGTGGGCAGATCGCTTGAACTCAGGAGTTCCAGACCAGCCTGAGCAAAAGGAGATCCAGATACTACTAAAAATAGAAAAAAATCGCTGGGCATGATAGTGCATACCTGTAGTATCAGCTACTTTGGAGGCTGAGGCAAGAAGATTGCTTGAGCCCAGGAATTTGAGGTTGCTGTAAGCTATAATGCCGCAGCACTCTAGCCAGAGGCAACAGAGTGAAACTCTGCCTCAAAAAAAAAAAAAAAAAAAAAAAACTACCGCTTTCAGAAGCAGAATAAAGGTTTCTGAGTAAGTACAGATTTCCAAATAATTCATTTAAACTGAAGATAACAGGATTTTTACCATATAAAAGTCAAATCTCATTTCTATTATCTTTTAAAACATATTTAATGTGAACTCAGAAAATGTATGAGAATGTAAAATGCTGAAAGAAAAAATTTTTCTTATAGCTTTTTAGAAAATTTTAGCATAAAATTAAACTATTCAATTTAAAATGAAAGTTTGAAAAAAATAATTTCAAAAATTGAAACCACATAGTAAGATATATGCAGAAGTCTTATCAGACTTTCAGATGAATTCTTCATCATCAGTTCTGTACACTCTTTTAAAATATTAACAGACATAATTCAATACAATGGCTTCTTTAAAAGTCTTTTTTCTAGTAAATACAAATTGTCACATGGGGAGATACGGGTCAAAGGATGTAAAATTTCAGTTAGATAGGAGGAATAAACTCAAGAAATATCTTATACAACCTGGTGAATATGTTAATAATAATGTATTACAGTCTTGAAAATTGCTAGGAAGGTAGATTTTAAATGTTCTCATCACAAAAATAGTTAAGTATGTGATATAACATATACTTTAATTAGTTCAAGTTGGCTGTTCCTCGATATATATATATATATATATATAATATATATATATATATATCAAGACAAATTGTACATGATAAATATACGTGATTTTTATTTTTTATTAAAAACAATTTTTAGAAAATTGCCCTCATTTTCTATAAGTAGAAAAAGAATTAAAAAAATATTTTGCCCTAAGAAATCACTAACTAAAACATTGCATCCAAAAACAGTGAAGAAACAGTTTGGGGGACAATTGCACATAACTTTATCCCTTCAAAATTGAAGCCAGAAATAAAAGTTTCTTTTTACAAACCATGACAATTCTCCAAGGAAAGCCTCCCTTATACCATGACCTTTCATTTCAAGACCAAAAAGTTTAGCAGGGATCTCAGTCCAGAATTGCCCATAATAACAAAGGTCTAACCTCAAGAGAAACAGCCCAGCTGCTAGTGATTGTAATCCAATACATTTTAGATATATGACATCTGACTGAACTTGACAGCCATCCTTTAAACTTACCTCTTTAGGTTGCCCAGGATCCAACTGGTCTAAAATCAATTGTAATTTTCCTTGACAAAATTTGTAACTCTGTAACACAATTGACAGAACATTCACTTACTTAGAAGGCTTTTAGAAGTATTGCTATAAATTATTTTTTAATAATTCTAAACACACAACTCACTCTAGACAAGAGAAGATGATCTATTTTGATTTGGCAGCAACTTAGGAGTTTTCTTTCCCAAGACTTTTAAATGAAAACTGAAGGTAGAATAATTTACCTTTGTGTATATGAAACTATTATTATTTGCTGAACAATTGGAATGTACAGAACGTTGTAAAACTCAAAAGACATAAAGCCAAAACATTATCTACCTAGAAATAGGAGATGAATGAAACAGAAAGATAAAACAAAAAACAAAATAAATAAAAAGGCCACAAAGTACCCTAGAAATAACCACTGTGCTGTATGTTCTTTTTCTTTCCCTTCCTTTTTTGTTTTTTTGTTGGGTTTTTTTTTTGTTTGTTTGTTTGTTTGTTTTTGCAGTTTTTGGCAGAAGCTGGGTTTGAACCCGCCACTCCCGGTATATGGAGCCAGCGCCCTACTCCATTGAGCCACAGGTGCTGCCCTCTTTCTCTTCCTTTTCCCTGTACTTTTCCTCAGCATTTCTTCATAGTTCCTTGATGAAAAAATTGCTGAAGTAAAAACCTCCATCTAGACAAATGTTTATAGTAGGTAGGCCATAAGCTTTTTTTGGAAAAAGAAGGGGTCTTTTTCCCACCAATGGAATTTAAATAAACAAAATATCTAAAAAGTCACCTAAAATTAACAAAGATGACAATAATATAGCTACCACTTAGTATCTTATGAAATAAGTCCGATACTATCACAATGACTCTCAAAAATTGAAAAAACATTAAAACTAAAGAGGTTAAATAACTGCTCCAACTTACACAGCTATCAGAACTCACATTCTCACCCCTATTAGAGACCATCTGCTCTTCACTGTATGCTGTCCTGAGGTGTTCTCACCAGGTTCCTTGTCTTTAAATATGTCATAACAACACATACATTTATTCTATCGCTGGATCTCTTGAGTTATATATCTACTTAACTTCTCAACATTCCATTTGGAAGTCTAACGGGCATCTCAAACTTAACAGGTCCAAAATAGAATTCACTGTTGTGATTACACTGGGCCTATCACACTGGGCCTATTACACTTGGCTTATCTATTACACAGATAATCCAGAATATTCTTCCCATCTGAAGAGCCTTAACTTAATCATATCACCAAAGTCTCTTTTGCCATGTACAGTAACATAGTCACAGGTTTCAGGGATTAAAATGTCTTTGAGATGGCCATTATTCTGCTTACCACAGGTAACAGAAAATGAGTTTCAAAGAGTGCTTGGTGAAAAGTAAATAAATGCTAAATTCCTCATCCAAGTTCCTACCATGCAAGAGTAATAGGTGATTGTTATCCTAAACTCACCCTCTCCACATAAAGTGTACACTCTGGGGTAGTTTCCTTGGAATGTAATAAAAATAGCTTGAATAGCATAAAACAGCATTAATACCTGTAGTACTACACTAAATACTGTGGGGAAAGAGGAAGCCAAAAACAGAATCAATGCTGTGTACTCAATGTTACTCATGAAAAAATTTAGACCAATTTTTTTAAGCACAGAGCAAGTAACTTAATTTTGAAGGCATTAAAAGAATGTCTGTACTTAATGGAAGGAACAGTTGATAAATTTTTAGAGACCTTTTCAATTCTGAACATATTAATCCAGGCTCTCTTTAATGTTACATAATAGTCTTTTCACTAAGCAAAAATATACCCAAATACCTCCTAGAATATGACCATACTGAAAGAGCTTTCAGGGCAGTTCTGGCATTCACATGCTTCTTTCCAGAAGACAAAGGGATTCTCCATGTCTTCTTTATGGACAGAATTCAATTTCAACCCAATTGGTCACTTCTGAAACAAAGTCATGTTCATGGGGCAGACACTTGAAAATTCACATATACACTATGGACATCCAGAAAGAAGCTATAAACTTAAACCATGATTCCTTCTCAAGTATCAAAACAAAACAAAATAAAAAATAAAAATATCTTCTGAAATTATGATCCCTTTTCAACCAAAGGTTTGCATTTCTTTCAAAACCTATGATTCTAATGATCAGAAATAATTTACTGAGAGTTTACAAGCAACAGGATGGAAATAACATGAAGAAAAAGGGAAAGCACAGGAGAAGCTCAGAGTTATGCCAGAGCATGAAGAAAGGCCACTGCTAAATTTTGAAAGTACCAAGTAGGAAGATAATTCAATAATGCATGATGCAATTTCTCAACAATGCAATGAAGACATAGGCCTGCCTGGACCTCCAGAAGAGGTGCATCGCAACACGCGATAGGCGCCCACCGGACCCCTGGAAGAGCTGCACCATGACCCATGACCCGCGCCCTCTGGGCCTCCACACACACTGACCAAGAACTCAGGGAGCAGCAATACCCCACATCCTCCCTCCTGTACCCATCCTGCCTCCACACCTGCCTATTTGTCTGACAGGGACTCTGGTAGCCACGTGCCCTCCAGAGCCCTGCCTGCCTCTTTCCAGAGCCCTTCTCCTGGCCAGAGACTGCTGGAGACTTGGGGCCTCTGTGCCAAAGTCACTGGGCACCAAGCACTCCAAGAACTGTGTGCACCACCCCCTGCCCTGTTGCTGGATCCGGGTGTGTCACACTCTGCAGCTGCTCCCACAACCAGAACTCCCTGGCTGGGGCAGACCCAGAGGAGCTACACAGGGTCACTCCCTACAAAGATCCAGCAACAATAGAGTGATCCCGCTAGGGTCTAATCTTGGAGAGACACCTCCCCAACTATGAGGACAGCCAGAGGCAATGGTGAAAAACAATCATGAGGCGAAATCAATGGAAATATTCTGGCAATATGAGTATCAGAGGAGATTAACTCCCCCAAGGAACAATGGGGCAGACACACCACAAAATCCCATGCACAAACAAATAGCTGGGATGTCAGAAATCGAATTCAGAATATGTATAGCAAATAAGATCAAATCAGAATTCCAAGCAATAACCCAAAAGATGTCTCAAGAATTCAAAAAATTCAAAGACCAAATGACCAAAGATTTTGGCACATTGAGACAAGAAGTTGCAGCTCTCAAAGATCTGAGAAACACAGCAGAATCCCTAAGTAACAGAATGGAGCAAGCAGAAGAAAGGATTTCTGACATTGAAGACAAAACTTTTGAACACTCCCAAACTCTCAAAGAAGAAGAGAAACGGAGGGCAAAAAACAGATCACTCTCTCAGAGAGCTCTGGGATAATTCGAAGAAAACCAATATTCGTCTTTTAGAGATCACTGAAATCAACGATGTAGCTTCACAGGGCACAAAGTATCTTCTCCATGAGATTATGAAAGAGAACTTTCCAGACATGCCAAGATATTCTAAAACTCAGATAGCAGTTTCAGAACTCCCCCACGACTCAATCCGAATAAGACATCCCCCAGACACATCACAATCAATTTCACTAAAGTTAATATGAAGGAGAAAAGTCTAAAAGCAGCCAGATGAAAGAAAACCATTTCCTACAAGGGGAAGAATATTAAAATAACTGCAGATCTCTCTGCTGAAACCTTTCAAGCTAGAAAAGGATGGTCATCAATTTTAATCTCCTAAAACAAAATAACTTTCAACCAAGGATCCTGTACCCAGCAACACTGAGTTTCATATATGATGGAGAAATTAAATACTATAATAACATTCACATATTGAAGAAATTTGCCATAAGTAAACCAACTCTCCAGGATATTCTCAGACCTATCCTCCATAAACACCAGCGTAATCCTCCATCACAAAAGTAAACCTACCCAGAAAATTTTGATCAAATTCCAACTTCCACCATCACAAAAGGATGCAAAAAGTCCACCAGACTCTCGAAAGGCTTATCAATATTCTCAATTAATGTGAATGGTTTAAATTGTCCTCTAAAGAGGCACAGGTTGGCTGACTGGATACAAAAACTCAACGAGATATCTGCTCCATACAAGAATCACATCTTGCATTAAAAGACAAATATAGACTGAAGGTAAAGGGATTGTCATCCTTACTCCAGGCAAATGGAAAGCAGAAAAAAGCAGGCGTTGCAATCCTATTCGCAGATGCAATAGGCTTTAAACCAACCAAAATAAGAAAGGATAAGGAAGGACACTTCATATTTTTTAAAGGTAATAATCAATATGATGAGATTTCAATTATTAATATTTATACACCCAACCAGAACGCACCTCAATTTATAAGAGAAACTCTAGCAGACATGAGCAACTTGATTTCCTCCAGTTCCAAAGTAGTTGGATATTTTAACACCCCTTTAGCAGTGCTGGATAGATCCTCCAAAAAGAGGCTAAGCAAAGAAATCTTAGATTTAAACTTAACCATTCAAAATCTGGACTTAACAGACATCTACAGAACATTTTGTCCCAACAAAACTGAATACACATTCTTTTCATCATCACACAAAACATACTCCAAAATCGACCACATCCTAGGCCACAAATCTAACCTCAGCCAATTTAAAAAAATAGAAATTATTCCTTGCATCTCCTCAAACCATCATGAAATAAAAGTTGAACTCAATAACAAGAATCTGCCTATCCATACCAAAACACAGAAGCTAAATAACCTTATGCTGAAGAATAGATGGGTTATAGACAAGGTTAAGAAGGAAATCACCAAATTTTTGGAACAAAACAACAATGAAGATGCGAATTATCAGAACCTCTGGGATACTGCAAAGGAAGTCCTAAGAGGGAAGTTCTTAGCACTGTAAGCCTTCCTCAAGAAAATGAAAAGAGAGGAAGTTAATAATTTAAAGAGACATCTCAAGAAACTGGAGAAGGAAAAATATTCCAACCCCAAACCCAGCAGAAGAAAAGAAATAACCAAAATCATAGCAGAATTAAATGAAATTGAAAACAAAAGAATTATACAACAGATCAATAAATCCAAAAGTTGGTTTTTTTAAAAGATCAATAAAATAGATAAACCTTTGGCCAACCCAACCAGAAAAAAAAGAGTCAAATCTAATTTCGTCAATCAGAAATGGTAAAGATGAAATAACAACAGACCCCTCAGAAATTCAAATAATCCTTAATGAATGTTACAAGAAACTTTATTCTCCGAAATATGATAATCTGAAAGAAATTGACCAATACTTGGAAGTATGTCACCTACCAGACTTAGTCAGAACGAAGTGGAATTGTTGAACAGGCCTATATCAAGTTCTGAAATAGCATCAACTATACAACATCTCCCTAAAAAGAAAAGCCCAGGACCTGATGGTTTTATGTCAGAATTCTACCAAATCTTTAAAGAAGAACTAGTACCTATATTACTAAACCTCTTCCAAAATATAGAAAAACAAGAAATACTAACACATTCTGCGAAGCAAACATCACCTTGATCCCTAAACCAGAGAAAGACCCAACAAGAAAAGAAAATTACAGACGAATATCACTAATGAATATTGATGCAAAAATACTCAATAAGATCCTAACAAACATAATCCAACAACACATCAAAAAAAAGTCCACCATAACCAACTGGGATTTATCCCAGGATCTCAAGGCTGGTTCCATATACGTAAATCTATAAATGTAATTCAGCACAAAAACAAACTAAAAAATAAAGACCATATGATTTTCTCAATTGATACAGAAAAAGCTTTTGATAATATCCAGTATCCCTTCATAATCAGAACATTTAAGAAAACTGGTATAGAAGGGACATTTCTTAAACTAACAGAAGCCGCCTACAGCAAACCCACAGCCAATATCATATTGAATGTAGTTAAATTGAAATCATTTACACTTAGATCAGGAATCAGGCAAGGTTGCCCATTGTCTCCATTGTTCTTTAACATTGTAATGGAAGTTCTAGCCATTGCAATTAGGGAAGAAAAGGCAATCAAGGGTATCCACATAGGGTCAGAAAAGATCAAACTTTTTCTCTTCGCATATGACATGATCGTATATCTGGAAAACACTAGGGATTCTACTACAAAACTTTTAGAAGTGATTAAGGAATACAGCAATGTCTCAGGCTACAAAATCAACACCCATAAATCTGTAGCCTT
>CAUYPK010161788.1:0-13242 GCA_963574355.1 Loris lydekkerianus
TTTTTTTTTTTATATTTTTTTTTTTTTTATTATGTGCTTAATTTTGTTATCTTTCTGTCTCGGGCTCTTGCGCCTCCCACCCCCCCCCCCCCCCCCCCCCGCCCCCGGCGCCCGGGGGGGGGGGCGGCCCCCGCCGCGCCGCGGCTTATACTCGAGTATATAGGGTAAATAGATTCGGAGTTGAGGCTTTGAGGCTCAACTCTTTGCTTTGTACTTGACAAGTTCTTCATCAAGTAACTCTGCTTTTCCAAACAGTTTTCCAGACTCTGGAATGAGGGTAATGCCTCTCTCTTGGGGTTTTAATGAGGATTAAATGAGCTGGCACACAATGAAACTCCTGACCCTGTCTCACTCCTGTCTACTGTGTGCTCTCACTTTTGAGGCCTTGCAGGAGCTGGCCTCATTCAGCAGATCTGACTCCTTCAGTCCTGAATCCTATCAGGCTGTTCTCCCTACTGTCCTCACATTCTCAGCCAGCAGAGCTAGGACCTCTGGGGCCTACAGGGGCCTCAGTGAAAATCTGAAAGAGACATCTCCAGGCAGTTCACCCAGCCCAGTGGGTGCACTGCTTGGAAGGAGGAGAGTGCCTTTGTACTATACACTTCCTCTGGGTGTAGCTTGCTGAGCGAGCAGCTGGATTTCAGCGCCACTCCCTGGTCACCTTACCTAGGTGCCTTCTCCCATTGCACAAATCATACAACCGTACACAATGGCCAGCCACTTAATCTGCACCTTGTAGGTCCTCCCCCTGTTCTGCACACAGGCTAAGTTGACCTGTTTGATATGCTTATACCCTTAAGCCCCTTGTTCTCTTATACTTAACTGTTCTGTAGTTTTTTCTATTAGTTCAATCTACTCAATTACATTTCTACAGGGCAAGGATAAAGGCTTTTTCTCCTTTTGAACTCTTCCTAGCATAGAACCGGGTACAGCATAATCATCCAAAGAAGGTCTTTTATTCTTTCATAAGCTTTCCAATTTTCAAAGAATGTTCATACATCAACTCACTTCATACATCCAGCAACCTTGTGAAGTAACAAGGAACGCTAAGATTTGGGAAGGTCAAGCACACAGAGGAAGCTCCTTTGCTGTTCCCTTTGTTATAAAAAGTCTTAAAAATGTTTAAAGCCAAACAGCAGATTTTCTTGAGTCATTTATGTTATGTTTGCCCTATAAATCCTTAGGTAGCTAAAGTAGATTTCTGTAGGGCAACTAAGGTAATAATAGGTCCATTTAACACACGACGCCTTTGAATGAAACCCATTATCCATGTATTTACATATTTCAGAGTTCATGGGTATATTCAGAAATATTAGTGTGGCATAATTGAAGTCTAATACTGTACCCTCAAGCCCAGAGTGGAAAATAAATGACTCTTTCTCCCCCTTGCCCTTCTACACCTGTCAAAGTTAATTTTTAACCACTGGCACATTGCAAAACATTCATCCTGAAGAGCCTGATTCATAAATCTTGTTTTAAATGCTCCGGACTTGGTTTTCAATCAGGACTATAGCAAGCACTAAGGTAGAGGGAAATGGCTTTCAGAGTTCTACTTTTCTCTGATTTAATTTTTATTAGGTTTAAAAATGTGATCTGGCATTAGAGAGTTGTTTGAAAGGTGAGAAATGAAACTTTGAAAGAAAAATGGATGAGTAGAAGTAAACAGAAGTGAGCCACAACTAGGATTTATTAAAGACCCCAATGGTATTTGTACTCTTTAAAAAGCAGCCTTCTCTTTGTCTCCAGGGACAGGATCGAAGGGGAGGAGTTCTTTTTCTGCTAAGCAATGGGTGTGACCTTTCAGACACCTCATAGAATTTGTCACATTTTATCCATATGTCAATCTGAGTTTATTTCTAAACTTAAATGGACATTTTCCTTAGCATGGGATCCTTAAGATCACTGGATGTGGAGTAAAGGATTTAAATCATCCTGAAAGGTGATTCTGTCCTAAACTGTCTTAAGTTAAAATTATGAAGAGGGAGGTATTCGTTTTACTCTCAGATAAAGATTTTGGCTCATTAATTTTTTTCTCACTGCCCTTTTTAAAGTGATTTTGTTCATAAATGATGGCTCACAAAAACATTTCCACATTGAAAGCTGCTTGGGGAATATTTGCTACTTGATGGTGATTTGCACATGAGATCCTGCATTCAGTCTATAACTGCCACACATATTTTAATGATCAAGAGCATTTTGCTGACTGGATTACATCTGCTGAGAAGCAAAATAATGGCCTATATTTGCCTCTGAAATTAGTTTTACAAAACTTTGAGGAAAGGGATAGTGATATATATTGTTTTTAAAAATCCCTAAGGGAAAGTTAATTTTCAATTACGTGTGCAAGTTTTCCAACATGGCTGGGTCTTTGAGGTTCCAGAGAAATATTGACATTAAAATACAAGTTTTCCTAAAAGAGCTTGGCTGTCACATGAAAAACACTTACGTTATTATAACATTTGTGCTTTCGATTTGCTAGTTATTTGTTAGTGAACCCTATGGATTAAATGACAGTTGTAAAATTATGTAAAACGTGAACGTAGTGTGAGAGGAACAAAATAATACAGAAAGTTGATTGATTGCTTCCAAAGCATTGAGTTACTGATTCTATTCTACCAGCAGAGGGCTCCCTTAAAGAGCTAATAAATAGTATGTGTCCATGTGGTCACTTTTCAAAGATTGGAATTCAATGGGAAAAGATTCCGCTCACACTTTTGTAATATCATAGAACCTCTATGGTAGATGATTGTACTTCTTAGGAGAATGTGTTTGAAGCAAAGTTTTCTAATCTATTATAAGACTTTTTCTGTAAGTAGAGGATGTACTGCTTTCCAGTGGATAATTTTCTTCTGAATCAGAAAATATATTGTTGGATTTACAGCATTTTAACCTTAGAAGGTTTTGACACGAAACATCATGTGAATCCAGACAGGTATGCTTAAGAGAGTGATGTTTCCAATGTTTCTAGCTTTAGAAAGGCTATTTTTAAAAGTAGGGCAAGATTATGTAGCTCAGGATGCTACATAAGGGTGTTCTCTGAACTAACCATATGTCCCTATGATCAGATGGCAGATTCACTTATAGACTATTTTTTCCCCCACTCAGAAAAGTTTTTCAATATCAGTGGCTCCAAAGGAAAGTTTGCAAAATCACTTTCATCGTGGCTTTAGCAGCACTTCCAGATATTTGAAATAATCCTGTAACTGGTTCCTGCTGTTTGCCTGTGTGGACTTTATATGACCACTGGATCACCTTCCCATACAGAGTATAAGGGTACTATAGTCAGAACCCATTTTTCTTCAAAAGGAATACAAAGGTAGCTTTAAAAAATAATAATAAAGTAAGCTAAAAGTAGAAAACAGAAAAAGCTAGAGTTCTATTATGTAAAGTTTTTTGCATGTGGGTTTAAAAATTACCTTCAGTTTCATTTGTCAGTTTTTGCGCTTTCTGGCGGAGGAAAGTGAAGAGCAGGAGGGTGGGGAGAGAAGGGAATTTGGAACTGAATGTCAGAGGCTTAGTTCTAGTCCTGGTACCACAACCTTGTGCAAACCACTTCACCTCTCTGAGTCACAGTTTGTTTTTTTTTTTTTTTTCCAACCTCTGTAGCATGAAGGAATTGATTGAAAGTGATCTGTAAATTACGTTATTTAAAGCTTGGTGATTCTGTGATTTCATGTTATGTTACATGTCTCTGGAGAAGCATATATGCTGAAGCAACTGAAAATTTTCTCAGGTGAAATTCTAGCCGATAATCCTAAATGTGGTTCATTGCAGCCTTCTCAAATAAAGAACACAAATCCACTAGAAAGGGATGCCCTTCTCTCCCTGTCTGTCTGTTGCCCCATGTGGCCTGCACATAAACCTCACGCGGACACACCTTTTTATTAGGAGGTCATATGGCCCTTTAAATTGACTGCACGAGAAGAGCTACAGGTGTTTCGTTTTTTCTTAATCTTCCCATGGAGTATAGGATGCAGGTGGAGTTCTGCCAGTCCTCCGCGGAATGTTTCTGTAATCGGCCCTCCATCCCCACCCCCCAGCTACTGCATAAAGGCTTTCCTGTTACACCTGCAGGTCTGTCTGTGCTAGTGTGTGGGGCGGGTGCAGGACGTGGACACATGCAAGGCCCTGTATTCTGGGCTGTTCCAAGAGGTTCAGGCCTTTACAAGCGAGGCTTTGATTCTATTTTTTGCTGAACTAGCTCAGCCACTTCCTGTGTTTGGCTGCGCCTAGCCTTGCTTCTCCGTCCGCTTCTTGAGCCAAGGAGGCAGCCAGCGCGCGGTGGCCAGTTAGACTATTTTGGGTCCCTTCACAATGGCCTTCTCATTTCCTCTGCGAAAATGAGCAAGTTGGTCCTGCATTGGCCACTTTTCAGCCCATGACAACTTTGACTTTGACTGGGGCACCCCTCCCCCTCCCGAAATGCCTAGTTCAGCAAATATTTGAACCTGCCCGAGTTAATCATGAAGCCGCGATCTTTATCTAAGGGAGACGTGCAAGCGCCCGGGCTCCTTCCCTCTCCGGTACAGTAGCGAGATCCAGTTGGCTTCTCGCTGGGGAGCCGGCGGTGAGCAGCGGCGGGATCAGCCAAGCTGAGGCCGGGACGGCCGGGCGGGGCGCAGCCGGCTGTGCAGGGCTCAGCTAGCAGGGGTCCTGGCCGCGTCCCCACCCCCGCGCGCACTCGCAGCCACCCGCTGGGCACGCGCACCGCCACCGCAGAAGCAGGCGGAGAGGGCGGGGGAGACGCGGGGACTTGGCCCACTTGATGGAAGAACAGCTTTTTGGATTTTTTTTTCATTGTCGGAGACAGGCATTTCAAAGGGAAACCGCTGAAATGCATAACCTGCAAAGTAAGTTGCCTTGAATTTGTGCACTTCTCTGCCCCTGCCCTGCGGTTTTTTATCTGAACGGCTCCTTTCTGTAGTTTGTCTCGGGGCGTGCGTGCTGTGCTCGTGTGTCTGGTGCGCGCACGCCCCCGTAAGCGCTGCCGGGGAGGGCAGAGGCGAGAGGAGGGGAGGCGCTCCAGGGAAAGGTGGGGGTGATGTTGGAAGTTCGGGAAGGAGGTACTAATTACCAATTGCTTGCTTGGCTGGAAGTTGGTGCCAGGCCAGGACTTGGAGAGACTGGAAAATCACCTGTCTCCCTGCCTCCTGGGTCAGTTTACCATTTGAGATCCTGTAGCTGGAATGGTTTGCACCATGGACTCCCAAATGCAGGCCTGGCCCTCTGGGCCGACTGTTAGACTGGCTGCCACTGATTGGGAAATGTGTCTCTTTACTTTTGAAGGAGGGTCATTTTTATTAATCTAAGAATTTTTTTTTCAACTGTTATCTGACAGCATATCCCACCACCACCATTTTTACCATTTATATTTGAGTTTAGATTTACCTAAACCCTTAAGCAAATAGAAAAGTATGAACGGGAGAGAGTGAGAGAGGATAGGATAAGCCCTGCCTTCCCCAGTAATGGGAAAATGAATCAAACTAGAGAGGGGACATAGTGAACAGTGCCCAGAGAACAGAATGCCTGGCCTTTGTCTTTTTCTTCCATAATATTTTATGATTCCAAATTTGATATAAAGTTAAAGAATAAATGCCAAGGGCTTCTGTGTTCTTTAAGTTGACAAGTATATATGTGGACACACACACGTACATAGATGGCAAAGCCACTGCAGTTTTTGAAATGAGCCGTGTTTCCTTGAGGGGGAGAACCCCCATCATAATATTGTCACTGTATAAAGGGAGCTTGGTTCACGGGGAGAATGTACTGTAGGCTCCGGTAAGAGTAACAGGATTATATGCAGAATGATTTTAAAGGGTCAAAATTAGTTGTTGGCTTTATAGAGAAATTGATTTCTTTATATTAAATACTACTAAGAAGAAATGTTTGTCCCAGAGTAGGGCATTTGAGATAGGGGTGGGGGCTGAAAAAGAGAAAGTGATTACATCACCCTACCCTTCAAGCAGCCTTAGGATGGGCTTATTAGTGAAATAACTTGCAAAGATAACTATTATACTCTGCTTTCTGCCTTTCTGGTATATGGCCTCTTTCTTTTGGGAAGAATCATTTCATTTTGCCCAGTTTGCAACATTAAAATTAATGTTGACAATTATATTTATTATTTATGCTAATAGACACCTACATTCCTATTCAGAGTTTTCATCATTATTCTGGAACATCTCATTTTAACTTCACAATGTATGCTAAAAGAAGGAATTTGATCTATACCTTTTTTTTTTTTTTTTTATGTCCTTTCTAATGTGCCTGTGTAACAGTGTTTAAGTTCTGAGTTTTCAGCACATAATGCAGGACTGAAATTAAATGCCCAGAGTGGTTGATCCTTTCTGCTTTTACTCTGTATAGGAGATATTTAAGAACTGTAAAATACAGCTTAGGTATACTATTTTGATGCCTTTGTAAGATTTTTAAAGCAGGGAATAACTGGGCTATCTATAAACCCAGATGCACTGGGGGGTGGGGGAGCTCGGAGCTGCAGCATATCAGCTTTTGTCAACCTGCCAACAGCGGAGCGTACCATGCTGCAAGGAGTAATAAATAAGGAATTAGAAAACTCACTGCTGGAGGAGAACAGTCACATTAAACACCTTTGCCAAAGGATGAGCATGTATATGTTGCAGTTCTATTAAATGTGGGTTCTTAGTGAGGTTGAGATTGTGCTAAGGCTGGTATAGAAGGGAACTGATGAAGCAGGAGTGGTCTGGTGACATTTTTCTGACTTGATTGGCTGGGGTGTGTGATGTAATAGGTTTCAGTGCAGCCCTTATAGGTTTTAAAATGAATTCCAAGACACCATTACAAAGAAAGCCGGACTCTTTTCTTATAACTGAGCTCAGCCAAGGAAACTCTCGCACAAATGTACAACACTGTTTGGAATATGGAAGACCTGGATTTAGAATATGCCAAGACAGATATAAATTGTGGCACAGACTTGATGTTTTATATAGAAATGGATCCACCAGGTAATACTGCGGAATTATTGTAGAGAGCTAGTTAATTTTTGTGGCTTTTTAATTTTTTGAAAGCTACTGGAACAGATCCTCTTTAGATTTTTATTAATTTGTTTCATTGATAAAAATTAGTTTGCTCAGAGGTTAAAAATGAAACAGATTGTTTTACTGCCTGTAGAAGCAAGCAGGTCAGGCTGTGTGTGGGAAATGCTTATTCTGACTCGAATGGATGTGTATTAAATTCCAGTTTTTCACTGGTACCTTTTGTTAATTGGGGTCCTTCCCTAGCTGGGTTATATTGTTGTATAGTGTCCCTGTAATTAAAATGATGCATCTGTTGTGCTGCTTTTCTCTGTTGACAGTGGATGAGAACAGTGTGGTACTTTGCAGTGATAACACTTGGTAGTTTAGAAAGCATGTAAAATGTAGCAATGATTGCAACTCAGTTCTTGGTGACCTGAACTATTCTAAATCAGAAGTTGAGACTTGGCTTGCTGTCTCTTATGTTAAGATAGTATAATGAAGAAAGAAGCTGACTTTTCATTATTTACCCCTAGTCTTTGTACATAAATTAAAATAGTAACAGTGCTCGAAAACTTACTACTTAGAATTCAGCTAAAAATCCTGGATTTGTTTCCAGAATTGTTTTATTCCAATATTAGCCCTCTCCCCAGTTAAGAAATTCAGAAACATTGCAGTCTTTTGTCACCAATTGGTACATATGAATACTGGTTTGACATTGAGGAAGGAGGATATGGCTTTTTATCAGTTCTGGCAGAGGGAGCACAATTTAGCCAGCAGAATATTAACGTGAATACTGAAGAGATTTAGGGCACAGATGAGTTTCTTAAAGTGGCTTTTGGCAGAACATTGCCCGAAATACTAAGATTAGAGAAACCCAAGTCCTCCTCTTAAAGCATACTGCTGTAGATGAGCTTTTTCATTACTGCAACAGCATTTGTGGAGGACAGAGAGTGAATTTGTCTTTTATAATTAAATAAGAAGAGGAAATTAAAGCCAATTCATGTTATTCCTTCTGCTCCTGTGTTCATAGTTTCTTACTGTAGATGGATTTGACCAGACATGAAACTTTCATATAACTAGAATCTAGAAGTAGAAAATGTCATGACTCTGGATTGACTTTGAAATTTATTCACATGGCCAGCCCAGTTGGTTAGTTTCTAAGGTTCTCTCTCTCTCTCTCCTTTTTAGTTTCGTTTCTTTTTGAGCCATTCTCTGAAAGATTTGTTTGTTTTAAAAAAACACTGTCTTCCATGTTGCATGGAATTGTGAATTATTGTGATATATTTCAGTTGCCCTAAATTTTCTGTTTTATGAAAAAAAAAATTTAGGTCTCATTTGAAATGTTCAGCTGTGGTTGGGGTTGCAAACAACTTTTTCTTCCCTCTTCATCTGCAGCCTTGCCTCCTAAACCACCAAAACCCACTACTGTAGCCAACAACGGTATGAATAACAATATGTCCTTACAAGATGCAGAATGGTACTGGGGAGATATCTCGAGGTAAGGCTCCAGAAACTCTTCATTTTCCCTAGACACAGAGAGTTTTAGATGAAGAGAAGCACCAGCTTGCTAAATTCCATTTTTAGGATATCATCCAACATAAGCATGAAGCATAGTTGGTTCTCTTCCAAAGACGACCAGAAAAGTCACTGAGCAGTAGAGAACTGTGGGTGCTGGATGCCACAGGAAATTAAATACCCAGGAAGTTTCACTGTCGACAGAGATGTAGGGAAACACCGGGGAAAAATGACACCGCCTAAGAACAGTGAGGAAAGATGCTCTTTATTAAGCAAAACCCTAAGAATTAATGTTAATGTCAGACACAATAACAAGATAGCATTGTTTTCTTCATTTTCTTCAGGGGGGAGGAAAGGGCTGGGGAAACCTTTTTGGGATCAAGACTTTCTGTGCTGGTTTGTCTGGGAGATTAGAACATTTTCTGAAATAATAAATTTAAAACTTAATAGCACAGATATACCAATAGTAAAGTGTATTTTTTTTTTTTACCTCCCATGCACCTGTTTATTATGAGACTGGAATTGTTACTATTTCTGTATAAACAAAGAAGAAATTAGTAAATGTAGATCTGTGGGTGCAGGAGGTATATTCTGCTCAATTTTGCTGTGAACCTAAAAACTGCTCTAAAAAAAAATTTGTTAAAAAACAGTGTAAACCTATGGTCACTACGTTCTCAAAGTGAACGTTGTCTTGTGTTCCTTTTATTTCAGGGAAGAAGTGAATGAAAAACTTCGAGATACAGCAGATGGGACCTTTTTGGTACGAGATGCATCTACTAAAATGCATGGTGATTATACTCTTACACTAAGGTGAGTCATAGAACGTCGCTGAAATTGCTGGGCTTGGGTTGATATAACCATATTTATTAGAAAATATTAATGCTATTATTTTTATATTGCATTTACAGGAAAGGAGGAAATAACAAATTAATCAAAATATTTCACCGAGATGGGAAATATGGTTTCTCTGACCCCTTAACCTTCAATTCTGTGGTTGAACTAATAAACCACTACAGGAATGAATCTCTAGCTCAGTATAATCCCAAATTGGATGTGAAATTACTTTATCCAGTATCCAAATACCAACAGGTAATCAAAATTGAATAATTCCTGAAGTTACGTTCTGTAGACAAGGTACTTTCAATAGTTCACATTTGAAAAACTTTATATACTTATAATCACAAAGTTGAGGTTTTATAATTGATGAATAGTAATTTTAAAGATTTGTCTTTAAAGCATTACAGCTTTTCTGTTAAAGCAATTTGTATTTGATTAAATTCCTTATTCACTGAATTTGGTTTTTTCTTCTCTGATTTTTAATGTTTCTAGGATCAAGTTGTCAAAGAAGATAATATTGAAGCTGTAGGGAAAAAATTACATGAATATAACACTCAGTTTCAAGAAAAAAGTCGGGAATATGATAGATTATATGAAGAATATACCCGTACTTCCCAGGTAACTTTTCTGTGAAATTTTGGATTAAAAGTTTAGAACTTAGTTATTAAAACTTAACATGCATCAAAAAAAAAAAAAAAAGAATAAAGAGTTGAGTTTTGTGAATGAAGTGGGGATAAGATCATTTATTTGTGAATCATTGTTTATTATTTGAGCATAGTATCTTTAAACCTTTTAAATAAAGTCAATTGATAAGAATCAGTAAAATAAGTTCACAAGGGGTCATGGGCATTTTTAGATTGTTTGACATAAGTCTTGATTGAAGACTTGTTTAGATTGGAAGTTAGTGATTACTGGCCATTTCACAGACTTGTCCAGTCTCTGCCATGACAGGAGAGGCTGCTCTTACTTCCATGTTTCCCTAGACACTTGTCCCAGGGCTGTCATCTCCAGGTATCTGGGACCACCAGAGGGAGTAAGAAGGCAACATGGATGCTCTAAACTGGAATAGCTTTTAAAAAGACAAAAACTGTAGGAATATTGCCAAGCAGTCATAGAATGGGAAAATTATCCAAGGAAAAGTATTTTTTGTGAAACTATGGTTTTGTGAATTCAAGCCCCACCCCACTGATACATGCTAGATCATAATACTGATCAAATGTCCTGGTAGTATCTTACAATAAGAAATTGTTTTACAAAAGGTATGACATTGTGATATTAAAATTGTGTTGCAGGAAATCCAAATGAAAAGAACAGCTATTGAAGCATTTAACGAAACCATAAAAATATTTGAAGAACAGTGCCAAACCCAGGAGCGGTACAGCAAAGAATATATAGAAAAGTTTAAACGTGAAGGCAATGAGAAAGAAATACAAAGGTTGGTGAGCCAGGAGTGTTTCTATCATCCTTGTGCTAGCGATGACCAAAATCCTTTAAAACTGCTTACAGATAATCCTGCTTTCTGTGCTGTGAATAATTTTAAAATGATAGGAAAAGAAAACATTCTTTTACCTGGGGAAAACGGCTGGGAAGCCAGAGTGAAACGTTTCGTAAACTTTGGGGACCCTTCTTGATGTAACCAGCTAATTACAGAGGCACGTCTCTTGCCTGCAGGATCATGCATAATTATGATAAGTTAAAGTCTCGAATCAGCGAAATTATTGACAGCAGAAGACGGCTAGAGGAAGATTTGAAGAAGCAGGCAGCTGAGTACCGAGAGATTGACAAACGTATGAACAGCATCAAGCCTGACCTCATTCAGCTGAGAAAGACGAGAGACCAATACCTGATGTGAGTCCTCGAGAGAAAGCCTTGTCCATTGAGTGGTCACTGCTGCAATTAAGGATGAGTTACTAATACATTTTCTTTTCAAAACTGTTTTTCAGGTGGTTGACTCAAAAAGGTGTTCGGCAGAAGAAGTTGAACGAGTGGCTAGGCAACGAAAACACTGAGGAGTGAGTAGTTCCCAAAGATGGAGAGAGACACTGAAGACAGGAGGCTTTTCTTATCTTAGGGAAATGTGGGACTTGCTTTGTTTTTAGAACAAGTGAGGAATTTTACTGAGTTGGAGCATGTCATAGGCGAAAATGTATAAATTTGGCTTCATTATCCAGAATTTTTAAAAAGGGAAGCTTAGCTAAAGAGGACTTGGGTTTATTTTTACCCTTAATGCTGTGAAAGGACCTGCTGTGTCCATAATGATGTCCCTGGAAAAAAAAAAAATCCAAAAATATTTTTGGAACAGTCAGAGAAAAAATTATGCTTAGTATATTTTGAAGCTTAAGTATATGCTTTGTTTGAATTATTTGAAAACTGGCAATCTTCCTAGTCAATCAATTTCCTGATCTAAACTGGATAAACAAGATCATTTAATGCCTTCCCCTGTGCCCAGGTACCTGAGAGTGGTGGCTCACTTGAAAACAGAAATGGTATAATTTATGGCTAACTGGGAGCTGGCACCTGGGCTGGACAGTGTGAGGAGAGCTCAGGCCAGGCTGAGCCAGGCACGTGATGGCTGGGCTGACTTGCTCCGGTAGAGGGGCAGGAGCTAGAGGAAGTGATAGGGCCCTGCTCTGGGGACAAAACGAGGCAGGCTGGTGGTTCCTGCATCGTCACTGAGAAACCTCCTCCTCTCCCTCCTCAGCCAATATTCACTGGTGGAAGATGATGAGGATTTGCCCCACCATGATGAGAAAACGTGGAATGTCGGGAGTAGCAACCGAAACAAAGCGGAAAACCTGTTACGAGGGAAACGGGACGGCACTTTTCTTGTCCGGGAGAGCAGTAAACAGGGTTGCTACGCCTGCTCTGTAGTGTACGTATCTGCAGCGCACACACGTCTCACAAAGAGACGACACTTCATTCAGCCTTGGGGCAAGGATTGGAAAGTTCTAGTCTTGAAGAATTTTATAGTTCAATAATGTAGAAAAGGAGCTAACGCAGACATAATACCATTTTATTTTATTTCATTTTATTTTTTGAGACAGAGTCTCACTCTGTCACCCTGAGTAGAGTGCTGTGGTATCATAGCTCACAGCAACCTCAAACTCTTGGGCTGAAGCCATCCTCTTGCCCCAGCCTCTGAGCAGCTGGGACTTCAGGCATCTGCCACGATGTTAGTCCTTTTTTAGTAGAGGCGGGTGTCTTGCTCTTGCTCAGGCTCATCTCAAACTCCTGAGCTCAAATAATCCACCTGCCTCAGCCTCCCAGAGTGTTAGGATTCCAGGCATGAGCTACAGCCCAGCCCATAATAGCATCTTAAAGTCTAACCAGAAGTATCTGTTAATAAGGTCTAATAGAAAGAAACAATCTGCCGTTCACTTGGAAGACTGGGGTTTGGCTTCCAGTTTGGTGACTAATCACAAGAAGTCGTTAAGTCATGTTTTTCCTCATCTTTAAAAAGGAAGTAGCAGTACCTGTTCTCACCGCCCCCCCCCCCCCCTTTTTGGCCTCCCAAGGCTAACATAGTTAGAATCTGAGTTAATTCACATGAGAATGCTATCCGTAGGTAAAGTATCCATCAAGAACAGGTCAGACCAGTAAAAGAAAAGACCCCTATTACTGTCTTTGAGACAGGTGCAGCCCAGAGAAGACACGTTGCTTCCATTTGTATATTTTTATTTTTTTTTTATTATAAAGTCATAGCTGTGTACATTAATGCAATCACGGGGCACCATACACTGGTTTTATAGACCATTTGACACATTTTCATCACACTGATTAACATAGCTTTCCTGGCATTTTCTTAGTTATTGTGTTAAGACATTTATATTCTACATTTAGTAAGTTTCACATGTACCCTTGTAAGATGCACCGCAGGTGTAATCCCACCAATCACCCT
>CAUYPK010161789.1:0-24466 GCA_963574355.1 Loris lydekkerianus
CTAATACGGTGGCTTAAGGTTTCTGTTCTCTTGGGAGTATCTCCCTTTTTAAAAAAGAAAATATTCAGGATTTGAAAAAAGCAAGTGGCAAAAAACAGGATCTCTAATATGATCCCATTTTTGTTAAGCAAACAAACCAAAAAAGAAAAAAAAAAATACAGATATAGAAAACATAAAATGCTAAAATTTTAAGAATGTTTACCTCAGACTGGTAAGATTAGAATTACGTTTTGTTCTTTGCATTTTCATGTATTTCCCACATTTTCCACAATCAACATGGATTAACCTAGTAACCAATAAAACAAAAAACAATGCGATTTTGTTTGGGTTTTTTTTTAAGGTCAAGTGTTAATTGTGATGGAGGGGGATCTTTGGGGTCCTCGGTTCTTGTCAAGTGATTCCAATAGAATTACCCACATTTGATCATGTTACCTTGTTGGTCCTTGAAAATCTTTGACAGGGACTCGGCACCTGTACCTCAGCGGTTAGGGTGCCAGCCACATAAACTGGAGCTGGTGGGTTCAAATCCACCCCGGGGCCTGCCAAACAACAATGACAATTACAACCAAAAAATAGCTGGTAGCTCAGTGAGTAGGGCTCCAGCCCCATATACCAAGGGTGGCAGGTTCAAACCCCGCCAAACTGCAACAACAACAAAAAAATAGCTAGGCGTTGTGGCGGGCGCCTGTAGTCCCAGCTACTTGGGAGGCTGAGGCACAGAATCACCTAAGCCCAAGAGCTGGAGATTGCTGTGAGTTATGACACCATAGCACTCTACCGAGGGTGACAGAGTGAGACTCTTGTCTCTAAAAAAAATAAATAAATAACTGGGCATTGTGGTGGGCACCTGTAGTTCCAGCTACTTGGGAGGCAAGAGAATTGCTTAAGAACAAGAGTTTGAGGTTGCTGTGAGCTGTGACACCATAGCACTCTACCCAGGGTAACAGCTTGAGATTCTGTCTCAAAAAAAAAAAAGAAAATCTTTGAAAGATTCCTAGGTTTTCAGGTAGTCATACTAGACTCTCCTTTCTCAGGTTGGAGCGTGAACTGTTGTGCATACCACATCTTTGCCATTAACACGGCCTGTTCCTGGAGAATCAAAATCTGAGCAGATTGTGAAGAGGGGATTCGGGTATTAATTTGTCTTCCTCTCTCCCAAGACGAAGGACCATAGAGGGCATAGAACAGTCTGGCAGGTCAGTGAAGAAGCCAGTGTGATGTGGAACAATGACAATTTGAGCAAAAAGTGGGAAGTTATTTGACGGCCTGTGTACGAATCAGTCAACTATCCTTTCCAGTCAGAAATTTTTTTCCCTAGGTTAAAAATCAGAGTCCTCTCTTAGAGAAATAGAATTAAACTGTCTGGAGAGAAATGGATCAATTAATATGTGTGCTGGCCCTACTGTCTCATGCTGGTACTTGCAGGCCTCTTAGAGAAATGCCAGCTCCCAGCCCTCAACCTGAAGTCAGGCCACACTTAGCAAGCCGGGCTCAGCTCCACAGAGCTGAGTCAGCTTCCTACTGCCCCCGTGCTTAAACTGATGCCAATCTGAAAGATTTCCAAATACCAAAAAACAGAACAACAAAAAAGAACAACCAAGAAACAAATAAAAAAATGCTCCTGTAGTTTGTATTAGGAGAAAAATAAAATTAACTAGGCAGCGCCTGTGGCTCAGTGAGTAGGGCGCAGATCCCATATACCAAAGGTGGCGGGTTCAAACCCGACCCCGGCCAAACTGCAACAACAACAAAAAATAGACGGGCATTGTGGCAGGCGGCTGTAGTCGCAGCTACTCGGGAGGTTGAGGCAAAAGAATCTCCTAAGCCCAAGAGCTGGAGGTTGCTGTGAGCTGTGATGCCAAGGTACTCTACCGAGGGTGACAAAATGAGATTCTGTCTCTGAAAAAAAAAAAAAAAATTAACTAAAAAGAAAGGAGCTGAAGAAAATAGTATCCTGAAAGAAATTTGAAATGTACTCCATACAAAAAAAAAAAGAATGTATGAAAAAGGAATAATCACAGAATGGGCATACTCTTAAAAATTAAAATTATGGTTTTAAAAATACAACTTTGAGTGTTAAATTAAACCATGTGAAATTGCTGATATTTGACTATTTTTGACATACGAAAATGGCAATTTTTGTATAATTTAACCAATTTGAAGGATGTGATGATGAAGTCAAGGAATCTTCACCAGACATTTATAGACAAAAAGCTAAAAATTGAATACATGAAAGAAAAGGACAAAAACACAGAGGCAGCACAGAAGATGTAGCATTCAGCAAACGGGAATTCCAAAAAAAAAAAAAAAAACACAGAAAAGAGGGTGGCTACTGTGGCTAAAAGGAGTAGGGCGCTGGCCTGGTATGCCGGAGTTGGTGGGTTAAAACCCAGCCCGGACCAAAACTGCAAAAAAAAAAAAGAACACAGAAAACAATCTCTCTCACCTTTTCTCCTTCATGAAATCCTAGCACTCTGGGAAGCCAAGGCAGGATAACTGATTGAGGCCAGGTGTTTGAGACCAGCCTGAGCAAGAGGGAGACCTCATCTCTATAAAAAATAATTAGCTGAGCATGGTGGTGCACACCTATAGTTTCAGCTACTTGGGGCTGAGACAAGAGGATTTCTTGAGCCCAGGAGTTTGAGTTTGCAGTGAGTTACAATGATGCCCCTGTGCTTCATCATAAAAAAATAAGACAAAAAGAAAAGAGTGAGATTAAATAGGGTAGTAATATCCTCCAGCAATTACAAAGACTGAGGGTCAGAGAGCAAATGATAAACCCAAAGAATTAGCAAAAGTTCTTAAGAAAGCACTGGTAAAGGGTGGCACCTGTGGCTCAAATGTAGGGTGCCAGCCCCATATACCGGAGGTTGCAGGTTCAAACCTGGCCCCAGCCAAAAAAACTACAAAAAAAAAAGAAAGAAAGAAAGAAAGCACTGGTAAAAAACAGTTCCCTTAAAAGTAATAGTAACATCACTACATAGTGTACAAAAACAAGTGTGTTTCTATATACAAGAAATGAACAATCTGAAAGTGAAATTCAGAAAACAATTCCAAAAAATATCCGGGCGTTATGGCAGGGGCCTATAGTCTCAGCTACTTGGGAGGCTGAGGTAAGAGAATCACTTAAGCCCAAGAGTTTGAGGTTGCCGTGAGCTGCAATACCACAGGTGTCTACCAAGGGCAACAAAATAAGACTCTGTCTCAAAAAAAAAAAAAAAGAAAAAGAAAAAGAAAGAAAAGAAAACAATTCCAGTCACAATAATATCAAAAAGAATAAAATATTTGGGAAGGAGTTTAACTAAGGATATGAAAGAATTATATAATGAAAACTATAAAGCACTGTTGAAAGGAATTAAAGACCTAAATAAATAGACATTTCATGTTCATAGACTGGAAAAGTTAACATTATTAAGATGGTAATATTTCACCAAGTTGAACAAGATTCAGTAGAATCCCAATCAAAATTCCAACTTCCATTTTTGCAGAAATGAACAAGATGATCCTACAATTCACACAGAATTGCAAAGGACCCCAGACAGCCAAAACAATTTTAAAAAAGAAGCAAGTTAAGGCTTGGCACCCATAGCACAGTAGTTATGGTGCCAGCCACATATACTGAGGCTGGCGAATTCGAGCCCAGCCAGGGCCAGCTAAACAATGACAATTGCAACACAAAATAGCTGGGTGTTGTGCCGGGCGCCTGTAGTCTCAGCTACTTGGGAGGCTGAGGCAAGAGAATTGCTTAAGTCCAAGAGTTGGAGGTTGCTGTGAGCTGTGATGCCAAGGCACTCTACCCAGGGTGATATAGTGAGACTCTGTCTCAAAAAAAAATAAAAAAATAAATAAATAAATACATAGCAGCAAGTTAGGAGAATATCATTTCCCAGTTTCAAAATTTACCAGAAAACTACAGTAATCAAAACAGTATGGTAGTGGCATAAGGATAGACATAAATATCAATGGAATAGAACTGGGAATCTAACAATTAGCTCTTAAACCCTTATATTGGTAGCCAACTGATTCTCAACAAAGGTACCAAGATCATTTAATGGGTGAAAGAATAGTCTTTTCAACAGATGGTGCAGGGATAACTGGATGTCCACATGCAGAAGAATAAAGGTGGGCCCCTAGCTCACAATATATACAAAAATTAACTCCAAATGGATCCTGGACCTAAATGTAAGTCTTAAACTTACAAAACTCCTAGAACTTTAAGCAGATATGTACATTCTAAATATTTGTATGGTATATAAATCATCAGTAAAGCTATTAAAAATAAGTGAAAAACAATCCTCAGAAATGGAGGATAATAACTGTAAATCACATATCTGAAAAGGATCTAATATCCACAATAGAACACTTAAAACTCAAAACAAAATGAAAACAACCAATTAAAAATGGGCAAAATGTCCTTTTTGGAAAGAAGTTTGGAGAATACTCAAGGAACTAAAAGTAGACCTGTTGGGTTGGTGCCTGTGGTTCAGCGGCTAGGGCGCCAGCCCCATACATACACCAGAGTTGGCAGGTTCAAACCCAGCCCAGGCCTGCCAAAAACAACAATGACAACTACCACAAAAAAATAGCTGGGCATTATGGCAGGGCACCGTTAGTCCCAGCTACTTGGGAGGCTGAGGCAAGAGAATCTCTTAAACCTAGGAGTCTGAGGTTGCTGTGAGTTGTGACACCAAGGCACTCTACTGAGGGCGACATAGTGAGACTCTGTTTAAAAATAAATAAATAAATAAATAAAAGTAGACCTGCCATTTGATCCTGCAATTCTCTACTAGGTATATACCCAGATGATCAACAATCATTTTACAACAAAGACATCTGCACCAGAATGTTTATTGTAGCCCAATTCATAATTGCCAAGTCATGGAAGCAACTCAAGTGCCCACTGACTCATGAATGGATTAACAAATTGTGGTATATGTATACCATGCAGCCATAAAAAAGATTGAGACTTTACATCTTTTATGTTTACCTGGATGGAGCTGGAATATATTCTTTTTAGTAAAGTATCTTAAGAATGGAAGAAAAAGTATCCAATGTACTTAATACTATTATGAAATCAATACGTAATCACGTACACTTTTATACAAATAATACAACAATGGGCAGCATCTGTGGCTCAAGGGGCTAGGGCACTGGCCCCATATACTGTAGGTTCAAACCCAGCACCGGCCAAAAACCACAAAAAAAGCAAATAATAATAATAATAATACAACAAAACTATATCCAGAAAGAAAGAGGGAAGAGGAGGGAGAGGGAAGGGGAGGAGGGATGTTGGGAGGAGGAAGGGTATTTGGTGGAACCTCATCTATCATGCATAATGCAAGGGTATATTCTAAAACTGTTAAGAGTAGAGTATAAACATCTTACCACCAACCAATAACTAAGTGAGGTGATGGTGAGGTAAGCTTTCCACATTGTAGATCAAATTTGTACATTTACCTCATAAATGCATTAATGTACACAGTTATGATTTAATAAAAATAATAAAGTAAAATAAAATAAAAATGGGCAAAAGATTTAAGCAAGCATTTCTCCAAAGATAATTTAATGGCCAGTAAGTACATAAAAGTATGTGCAACATCTTTAGTCATGAAGAATTGGAAATCAAAATCACAATGAGATACCGCTTCACACCTATCAGGATAGCTATAAAACAAACAAATAAACCAGAAAATACAAGAGTTGGCAAGGATGTGGAGAAATTGGAACCCTCACACATCGCTGGTAGGGAGATACAATGATGCTCCCAGTATGCAAAAGATTGGCAGTTCAAAGTGAAACACACAACTGCCATATGATTCAGTAATTCCACTCCTAAGTATACCAAACAGAAACTTTAGGTGAACATAGCACCCCTATTCACACTAGGCAAAAGATAAGAACAACCATAATGCCCACCAACTCAACTCATGTATGGATACATTGTGCTGCATCCATAATATCACGTGGCCATAAAAAGGAATGAAATGCGGATACTTACAATATAGATGCGAAGTGAAAAAACCCTGACACAAAAAGCCACATATTATGTCTTTCCAAATGCCCAGAATAGGCAAGTCAATAAACACAGAAAGCAGACGGGCTCCCAAAGGCTGGCAAGAGGGAAAACAAGACAGTGGCTTTTTAATGAGTATCAAGTTTCTTTTTGGGATAATGGAAATGTTCTCAAGTTACAGAGATGATGGCTCACAACACTGTGACTGTCACGGAAGCCACTGAACTGTACACCTTCAAAAGATCAAAATGGTAGATTTTATGTTAGACAAATTTTACTTCAATTTTTTCTTTTTTTCAGAGAAAGTCTCCCTCCGTTGCCCTTGGTAGAGTGCTCTGGAGTCACAGCTCACAGCAACCTCCAACTCCTGGGCTTAGGTGATTCTCTTGCCTCAGCCTCCCGAGTAGCTCGGACTACAGGCGCCCGCCGCAACGCCCAGCTATTTTTTGTTGTAGTTTGGCCAGGGCCGGGTTTGAACCCACCACCCTCGGTGTATGGGGCTGGTGCCCTACTCATTGAACCACAGGCACCACCCTACTTCAATTTTTTTTTTTTTTAGTAACTAAAAGCTAAAAAGTAGGCAGAGAGACAGCATGCTCATTGATATTGGATTGTTTCCAAAACACATTTCTCCAGTAAAGCAAACCAAGTTGCAATAGAACTTTTTCCCTTTCTGGGGATGGGGGTGGGGGTTCTCCAATTTAGGGTCCCACATCTTGCCTTGCTGAAATCAATTAATACAGTTCTTGATGTTTGCCCTAATTATGCATACAGATAAAATTTAGTTAATACCCTTTTTCTCCCTCCCCAACAGTGAAAAATAAGATAAATAGAATCTATCTCCATAATTTTACTTAAGTCATTTAGTTCAGTAGCATCTGTTTATCATGATTTACAAGAATTTGGCTGGCAATGAGGGTTGCAGAAAGGATTTGCATAAAGGAATTTTATTTACATATTTTTCCTCCTTAAGCACTAGGATACTCCTAATGGTCACATCCCAGAAATTCAGGCAAGCTCCAATGGTGATTATTACTTTTTAAAAAGCCATACTGCATGGCAATTAAGAAGTAAAAGACATTTACAGCTATTCAACTTGGTAGACACACCTGAGGACTGGTCTATGAAAGTATGGGTAGACACATACAAATAAGACAAAACCAAAATTCTAGTTGCTGTGGATATGGCTTGCCTACTAGGGTGTGAGAAGAGAATTTGGCTTCCTTAGCATAAGCCCACAGAACAGTCTGTCCCTGGGTGTTTGAGTAGGAGAGAAAACCACTCTAGTTTTTCCTCTGAAACTTTAAAGCTTAATCCCACGTCATGTGAGTATACGTCAGAATGCTTTGTGTAATAAAATTACGCTTTTTGCTCCCATATAGTTAAGTGAAAACTGCCAGGTAGAGAGAGGTGCAGCAAGTACTTTGCTGCCGTTTATCCGAAAGCCAACAAGAGGGCACAAACGTGTATATATGTGTGTGCACGTGCATATATGTTGGCTTATATTTCAAAAAAGTCAATGGATAACTCAGACAAATTTTTAAAGATGGTTACCTAGGCTAGGCACAGTGGCTGGTGTCTGTAATCCCAGCACTTTAGGAAGCTGAAGGAAGAGAATCACCTGAGGCCAGTTCCACACCAGTCTGGCAAACATAGTGAAACCCCATTTCTACAAAAAAAAATATAAAACTTAGTCAGGTATGGTGGCATCTGCCTGTAGTTTCAGCTACTTGGGAGGCTGTGGCAGGAGGATCACTGGAGCCCAGGAGTTTGAGCTGCAGTGGTTCACGAGCATGCCACTACAATCTAGCCTACATGACAGAGCAAGACTGTGTCTCAAAGTAAAAAAAAAAAGACAAGACAGGGCTAGGGTGGAAGAGACAGGGATATTGAGACTTCTCTACAAACACCAATACGCCTTATCTGAGAAGACTTGATTTCGGAAATACGTAACTATTTTACATCATTATAAAGCAAAATTAAATTTTAATTTAAAAGCAATATCACACAAAAGAACGTACCATAGTGATCTGACTATATCTAGGCTTTTACACTAAGGACCCAAACAAACAAAAATCTAAAAATGTTTTTAGTAATATTTTTAGTAACAATATTGGTATTGTAATTCTGAAAACACGTATGTATATACAGTAATATTACTAATGTTATTAATATATTTATGTATAATACAAACATATGTAAGCATGTATATATACAAACATACAGATATTAATAAATAGATGTGAAATAAATGTTTTGAAAACACAGCACTTTGGAGAAATGGCTGATTCCAGGCTAGGGACAGAAAATATGTCCAGAGCCAGAGCCTGGAAAGTCTGATCAAAAAACAAAGAAGCCATGGAAGACCACCGGGGCCAAATCTCAATGGTAAAGGAGTCGTCCTATAGTATAAACTACTTTATGAAACAAAATGCAAGGCAGACTGAGGGAAAAGAAACCAAAATGGTAATGGACTTTGGCTTTGAGTGCTTATCTCCTTTGTTCCTTGTTCTTTCCCCTCAAGCAAGTCTTTTATCACCGCCTTATATAGAAAAGGGATCTTTCTGCAGTCTGGAGTTCATTCTCACTCCTTCCTAAAGATCTTCAGCTCTTTAAGGTCACCCTGAGCGCCAGTCTCTCTCTCCCGGCCCACAGGAACAGTTCCTTAGAAATTCTTGCTCTCAGCATTTCCTGGTCTCTCCCAACGTTAGTTACCTAAGGAGTCCGCTCCTACCCACAGTATTTTAACATCCTTCTGTGAAAACCTCAGGGGTTTGCCAAGGCCCTGACTTCCCCACCTGCTCCCTCACTTTATATCACCACCCTGCACCACGCACCACCCCTTGCCAGCCTGGCCCAGCCCAGTAGTTTCCACACTAAGCTGTGGCATCCAGGGCTCGCCCAGCACACGAGGTGGGTGCCCTGTTCTCCCTGATGGAGACTCACAAACCCCCTTCTGCATTTTTGACTCCTCCAAGAAAAAAACCAGGATGAAGTCCTCCCCCTGGTGTTTAGTTCTGCCACTTTACAACTGGTGTGAGGCTGGGCCTTTTTTTCTCAGCTTCTCTAGATTTCCTCATCCTAGAGAAAGAATGTGGTTAATATTAACATAAAATAACAAGCGCTCACACTCCCCTCCCCAGACCTCAGCCATCAGGATGTTCTTCACCTAGAAAGCAAAATAATATAAAAACCCCTCTTGCAGTGCTCTTTGCCGTTCTTCATTGTGAGTTTTATTAGTACACATTTCATTTCTTAGCCCATTAACAAGTAGAGATTAAAAGGTGGATACCATCTCTACTTCAGGGAACTCCAGTTGCAGAGGCAAATATAAAAGCAGTTAGTTGTAATGCTACTTTTGACATCTAATTGCCAAAACTCACATTCCCTCCACGTTGAGGTAGGCTGTGGAGCTTGGCAGTGGGGTGTTGGGCTTTCCCTGCAAGTCTGATCTAGGGCTCCCTGCATCGTAAAACGGGAGTCATCACAAAACTCATGGGCTCACACATGCTTAAAAATGCCTGGTAATGGGAAAATGCCAATTCGTTTCCCTCCCTTCGTGCCTACCAAGATTATTTTTAGGTTTCTATCCTAGCTCCTCCATTAGTATCAACTGTTACAGTCAATATTTCTAATGAAAAGCACATATTAAAACATGGTAATGGCAGTTTTCTAAACTAAGCATCCATTTATACTAACTCCAAACATTAAAGCTTCCCAGTGAAGTTACTGATTTCTTTTGGATATCTAGAACACCACTCCAGCGGTTCTCAACCTGTGGGTCGCAACCCCTTTTTAACAATGAAAATACACTGCAGCATTAGGAAGGTTGAGAACCACTAATTTATACCATTTTATTTAGTTAGTTTGGTCTTCTCCCCAATGGTTATGTGTAAGGTAAACACAGCTTCTCAGATAAATCCAAAGCTGGACACAGCAAAGTCTGTGAACTGCCAGGTTGTAAACATTTTAAATTTTGTGGGCCATATATTTTCTTTTTGTTGCAGTTTTTGCCAGGGGCTGGGTTTGAACCCGCCACCTCCGGCATATGGGTCTGGCACCCTACTCCATTGAGCCACAGGCGCTGCCCTGTCTTAGCCCATTCTTCTAATCACAGCTATTAGTTGCATCAGCAAGCGAGGTCCCCAGCAGACCACTGACCTTCAGAAATGTAAATCAAAAGGGAAACTTCAAGACAATGTGGAAAATGGCTTTTTTATTTAAATACAAAAAATCAGAATTAAGTGCAGTAAGATTGAGCATTTTTTAAAAAAAGCAAACGATTTAGAACAAAACTTTTTATTATTAAAATAAAAACCTTTATATAAAAGCATTACAGATCAAAATCTGTATTTACAGTTAGTGATTCAACGTCCAATTATGTTCCAAACACCAAAATGAGCAAGGAAACTAGAGGTGCAAACACTTAAGATTCTACCTCTAGCAAACAATCTGATTAACGCAGAAGACATGGGAAGTACAGGCTGTCGAATCTGCCCAGAAACTAAACAGGCGGAGATACTGAGTTAACACATTGTACAAAGTTACCCATCTCCAGTGGCCGGCGCTCATAATCCTAACACTCTGGGAGGCCAATGCAGGTGCACTGCTCAAGCCCAAGAGCCCAAGCAAGAGCAAGATCCCACCTCTACTAAAAATAGAAAAGCTGGCCAGACATTGTGGTGCACGCCTGCAGTCCCAGTTGCTCAGGAGGCTGAGGCAAAAGGATTGCTCAAACCCAAGAATTTGAGATTGCCATGAGCTATGACGCCATAGCACTCTGCCCATAGACTGAGACTGTCTCAAAAAAAAAAAAAAAAAAAGTAACCCATTTCCAAAAAGGCACTTCTCATTGTGATAAAAGTGCTTATCTAAACACGAACCCTGTGCCTAGCTTAGAATTTCTTCAAGAAACTGCGAAGAATCATATACTAGTTTTTTGTTGTTGTTGTAGTTTGGCGGGGGGCCGGGTTCGAACATGCCACCCTTGTGGGGCCAGCGTCCCACTCACTGAGCCACAGGTGCCGCCCCAATATACTAGTTATTAATATCAAGGTTTCCATGCAAAATGGCCCAAGAATTTATTTGAAATGCCTGACATAGGAATTGAAATAAACTTCGCAAACTGCAATTCTACTAAAGTTTTAAACCAAGAATTCCAATCAGCCTACTCCTGAAGTTTTACCATCTTAATTTCTCAGGATGTCTTTTCTGTAAGTTCAAAATGTAACAGTCCTCAAACCTTTGGATCATGATTGCGTACTAGCCGGATGCACCACTTAACCTTAGGGTAGAAGAAATTAGCAGCAACTAAGTCTCAACTGTATAGTAAGTACCATGTGTGGAATACTGTCATGAGAGGCATCTGAAATAATATACTTTACTTTGCAACAATCACCTAATTTTTCCCACATAATTTTAAGACTTTTGTGCCTTGATTCTGTTAAAAATGTCAGCTAGTTTGTAGACTAAATTATACTCATTGTTTTTATGTAAACAAGTTAAAGGACTGTTGTCTGAAATTCAATAAATCTAGTTAGTTAACTCAACCACTGTGTTTCTAAGTGCTTGGGTTTGATGGGTGGATTCCAGAGTTATTTCAACATCCGCTAAACCAAACGCACATCCACAAAATTGTCATTTAACAGGAATTCAGAAACTAAGCAGCAGAAGAGGAGCATTAGAAAGAGAGGGGAATGCTATGAGGTGGGACCCCATGGGGGATGAGGAGGGCAAAGTATAACTGGGAATATACCTTCCGTGATGCCCCAGAAACACGTGTGTGTACGGAGACTAACTTGACCGGAGTTTCCTTTAAAACAGACTGATCAAGATTCTTGATTCAGGTTTCAATCAATGACAAAACTGAAAACTTTAAGAAGGGAGATCTGAAAAGTGGAAGGCAGGCATCAAATCTTCCAGATACTATGCTTGCATTTCAAATTCCTGTTTCAGACTGTGAGAGAGAAAAGGAAACATGTTAGGATATAGTTTTCAATCTCAGAATTCTCTTTTGAAAGCCTATTAAAAAAAAAAAAAAAAGATTTCGAGCTGGAACATACATATGATCACATGTACACACTTTGATGTAGAACTTGAATTACACACACACACACCCAGGTTACCACCGCACAAGATATAAAATGTTCCCAACATGCCCCACATGCCCCTTGCTAGTCAATACCCACCCTGCCAGAGATAACCACCATCCTGACTTCAATCACTTTTTATTAAGATATAAATGAACGATAAGATTCAAGTACAGAAGAGAAGAAAAAGCAGCCATTACCTTTTCAAGTAAGCATGTACATTCCCAAAGCCATGGTACTTGGCTAAATATACAAGCACCCCAGTTGCGCACCGTCCATCTCGCTGCCGGCAGAAACTGCAGTTGCAGATTCCTCGACAAGGTGGGCAATGCCAATTCTGAGGAAGAATTGTGAAAAAATGCAATTAAATTAAACCTTACCTTCCCCCACCTCTGTACTCTTTTTCACCCTTTAAGGTGGGTATCATCTATTACATTAAAACCTTTTTTTGGATAAAAAATTACAGTATGATTAACATGTTCTAATGTTTCCTTAGGAAACCAAGAGAAAAAGTTACACAGCAGCTACCAGGGATAAATGAAGATCCTTGGATAGTTCAGAGGCCAGCACTGTGGAAACACTCTCGCCTATGCAGGTTTAACACTCTGAATTAATTAATCTACCTCTCCTAAAAGAACACCACACATTACAAGAAGGGCTCAATCCTTTCCGGGCCTTATCAGCTTGTGGCTGACCTTCAAAAGCCCACCTCTCCGAGGTACCTACCACATCCAGCAGAGCGTCCCTGACCTCTTCACCATATCGGTTTCGAAGGCAGGGGCCGCAAAACTGGCCTCGAACACCCCAGCAGTCTGGGTTTCTGCAGTTTGTTTTGGTATCAATAGTTTTCTGACGGCACTGATGACAAGTAGAGCCCTGTAAATAATAAACAAATTTTAAAAACACGGCTTTTTATAGAGAAAAATGGCATAAAGAATGTTCTTTTGTGAGAAAAAAATAAATAATTAAATAAATAAATAAATAAAAGAAAAGAAAAGAATGTTCTTTTGTGGTAGTCTGACATTTTATCTTAGGATCTTTTTTTTTTTTTTTTTTTTTGGTTGCAACCATCTTTGTTGTTTGGCAGGCCCGGGCTGGATTCGAACCCACCAGCTCAGGTGTATGTGGCTGGCGCCTTAGCCACTTGAGCCACAGGCGCCGAGCCTTATCTTAGGATCTTATTTTATATCTGCATAAATATGTCTAAGCCACAGCATGAAAACTATCCTAAGCACAGTGATTGCATTTACTTACAGACAGATGTAATAGTTAATGTTATCACAGCTCCTTTAAAAATGATTGTATGAGCTGGCTGTGGTGGCTCAGACCTGTAATCCTAGCCACTTGGAAAGCTGAGGTGGGAGAATTGCATGAGGCCAGGAGTTTGAGACCAGCCTGAGCAACACAGTGAGACACTAAGACCCGTCTCTTTAAAAAAAAAAAAAGAGAGAGAGAAAATAGAGAAATAATTTTTCTTACCAATGTAAAAAAATAACCTGCCCAAATCCATTTTTATCTTTAGCACACCACTCAACACTTTTCTCTATATCTATATATACATAATAGACACAAAATATAGAGTGAAATCAATTTCTTTCTTTTTTTTTTTTTTTTTAAGCAGTTTTTGGCCAGGGCTGGATTTAAACCCACCACCTTCGGCATATGGGGCTGTCGCCCTGCTCTGTTGAGCCACAGGCGCTGCCCGTGAAATCAATTTCTAAGTCTGGAGGAAAGATTTAACAGTACTGCAGACTTAGCAGGCAGATAATTCAAGTAAAAGAGGGCTACACACTATAAACATCTTCCCCTGTATAGAAAAACACAGGCACATATCCCATATGCCAACCCCGTTAGAGCCAAGTAACACTCTAGGGCAGAAGCTCTCCTCTCACAGGTGTAATTGGAGCCCCCTACCAGTGAACGGCTATATATCTTCTCTCGAGAGTTGCTGCAGATATTCTCCAATTCTTCCTCTGTAATTTCCTCCACTGGGCGAATTATATGTGGAAGGGTCATAGACCTAGAGTGACGACGTCTGGGCATGTCATCTTCCTGAGGACAAGGAAGAGGAAACACAAGCGTGTCCTTACTAGTACTCACCAGTTTGAATCTTTGATACTCTTACTTATAATTTCTTCACAGAAAATTCAACCTGAAAATCCTCCTTAGAGCTTATGGAAAGAGGGCACATCATAAACCTACCCTAAGCATAATTGGACAACATTATGGCAATGATTCCTGTAGTGAGAAGAACTTAGAAAACCTGACTCCTGTCTGCTCATAATCAAATTTGTTTTTGTGACATTACATTTGACACGGATCATCCAGCGTTGAGGCTATATGTACACCTGTGCCACATATCTGATACTGGCCCTATAGCTGATGAAAAACAAAAGAGCAAGCACAAATGTGGGGAGAACTCACGTTGGTATAGCCATCCACGGTCTTCCTCTTTCTCACCAACATGTACTTATCCTCTTCCTCTTCCTCATCTTCCTCCATAGGTAAAGCACTAAGGGACCCGAGGACCCGCGACCTTGACCTGGTAATAGGACGTGCTCTCCGGTCAGGGTTTCTCCTGGAAGCAACGCCTGGGAATGACTGCCTTTGGGGTCTCCTTGATTGCTGAGCAAAACACAAATGATGGAACCCATTTATTTCATAATTAAGAGAAGTAGCACTTTAGAAAAGCCACACCTTCTTCTTACCTAAGGATGTTTTAAGTATAAAGAAAACTCTACCTTCTCATTTTCTTTGTTCTGTCTATAACGCATGGAAAACGAGCCCAAAAATCCATATAGCCATTGTAAGTTTGCTTTTGTAACATCAAGCCCAGTTAGTTTCTTTCAAATTGAAAGATCATTTATTTATTCTTCTACCTTATAAAGATGTAAGAACTGATCTTGTGTTCTAACTTTGCTCTGATGTCCTGGAACATACTTGAGGTTTCTACATCACACAACAGAGAAATGTAGGTATGTATGGTTTTCCAATTCCCAAATTCTACCAGCTTAGTTCCTCAGAATATAATCATATAATTATTAGGCCATGACTTGGTTAAAAATTTGTGTTTTACTTCTTTTTTGTTGTCAGATGTTAAAAACATTTATTTCCCCATGGAAGGAATGTGCCAAACCTAGGGATATAGAAAAAAGTCTGCAGTTTTCATTCTCTGTCCTTAAGGGGCTTAGTATCAACGAGGAAGAGAGAAATAACCAATCAAAAGGGAGTTGAGGCTGGGCACAGTACCAATCTGCGCCTATAATCTCAGCTCTTCGGGCGACAAAGGCAGGAGGTTTGCTTGAGACCCAGAGTTTGAGGCCAGCCTGACCAACATCCTTAGAGACCTCCCACCCCTTCTCTTCAGAAAATTAAAAAATTAGCTGTGACTATAGTCCCAGCTACTTGGAAGGCTGTGGCAGGAGCACTGATTGCACTCCAGCATGGGCAAGAGACCGACACTCCGTCGTCTCTAAGAAAGGAGGGATTTGGATGCCAAAGGAGGACGCCAGAGGAAGGCCGACCTGCATCCTGAAGGTGAGGAACATTATTCAGAGATCTGTCTGAGAGGCCTCCATGTTACTAGCTCTCCTTCATCCTCTATAATACCACAAGATAAGGAAGTTGGATTTAAAATACTGTGTAACAAGCCTATGCCTTAAGCCCGCCCCAAACACTACTATACAAATAAGGACTTCTACTTACTGAATTGGGGCCTGGGAGGGAACGTCTTCCAGGGAATGAGCCAGGAAAGCTCTCTAATTCTGACATGAGTTTCGCAAGCTAGAATGGGAAGAAATTAAGCAGAAATCACTGGCTGAGAATACCTGCTGAAAATGAGCAACTAACTTGTAGAAAATACACCAGCATATCTTGTGGCTTTATATTTAATAAGTTGATATAGTCAAAGAGTTTCTGCACCCTACCTTCTTCCCCTGCTACCCTTATTTACCCTTCCCCTTTTGTCCTTGTATCCCCAAAAAAAGGTTACAGGCAGTTAAATCAGGTCGAGGTCCAACATCACATATTTATTTATTAAACATTGTAATGAGCATAGGGCCATTGAAAATATTGTCTTTGAGGATTGCCTTTTTATTTGTGAGAACTTGCTACATTTATTCCACATGATAGTAAATCTATATGAAACTAGTAAGAATGTATTTCATTTTTCACAATTTATGGATAACAGTGTTTGGACTACAGAAACATTCCATGGTAAAAACACAAATATGAGAATAACATAAGGTATATTATAAGATCCATCAGAAATAGAATTTTATATTAGACACTGTTGTTTATTTTAAAAATTTTTCTCCTATAAACAATCTAGTGCAAATGCAGCTCAATTTACAATCTCCAAGTTGTGGAAACAAATTAAAATGCCCACCAACCCAGAAATAGTTTAACAAACTGTGATATATGTATACCATGGAATACTATTCAGCCATAGAAATGGATACTTTGCATCTTTTTTATTAACCTGGATGCAGTTGAAACACATTTTTCTTAGTAAAGCATCATAAGAATGAAAAAGCAGTTATCCAACATACTCAATACTAATAGAAGCCAGTTGACAAACTAATGATGCCCACACAAGACAAAATCTCAATTCAATTTGGGGGAAAGGGGGAGGAAGAAGAAGGGAGAGGGGAGCAGACAGAGGGATTGATCGCTCCCACCCAATAGGCTCAACATAAGGGTATATTGCACACCTCCTGGGTGTCAGACAACTGCAACAGAGACTTTACCTAACAAATGTGAACTTTGTAAACTAATTGTTTATACCCTCATGTAAATCTGAAATGAAATAAAATATGTTTTTGTCCTATAAGAACAGATAAACCCTGAATACCAATCACTGAAACATGGGGAAAAAGGATATGCAACAGTTGCTAGATTTTGCTGTTAAATTGTATAATATGTGACCTTCTGTTACCTTTTCCCATTGCATGGCAAAATGAAGAAAATGTGGTTAAGATTATGGACACCAACAAGGGAAGGAACCTCAGTTATAGAAAAGCTGTATAGGCATAAATAACCTAATAACCTAAAACCTAAATAACCACGGATAGCTTGCAGCGAACTCTGTGTTGTGAGAAATCAATGTTTAGTGTTCTCTAAAAGATACTGGTGGTAATAGTTGCAAGAGGAGTACATTGATAAACTACAAGGTGCAGAAAATAAAAGTGAAAGAGTAGAAGTTGCTGATCTGGAGACGTCTCTGGGAGAGAGTGGCCAACAGCAATAGTCCCCAACCTTTTTTGGACCAGTTTCATGGAAGACAATTTTTCCATGGGAGGGAGTGTGGGGTGCAGATCTGACAGAAGGCAGAGCTCACGCACTGACGTGAGTGACAAGGAGCGGGTGTAAATAAGGATGACGCTTCCCTGACTCCCTGCCACTCACTCCTGCTGTGCGGCCTCGTTCCTTACAGACTGTGAACTAGCACCATCCGTGGGCTGGGGACTGGAGGAGTAGGTACTGTTTAGATCCTTTACTTCTGCCCTATTTAGCAAAGTCTATCACTAATGTTTTACAACATCACAAACGTTAAGCTTACAAAAATGTTTTATAACATCACAAATTCCGTCAATGCGTTTTTTCTCGTGGTGGTTGTTAATGTCCATCGGCAGTCTCCATGGATCATGGGACAGACCTGTGGAAGTGCCCTCTGTGCACTTGTCACCGTCCTCAGGAAGGTTTTATTCTCCCTTGTTAGTAAACTGTGTTATAATAAGAGGATATAATTTGGAACAGTAAGAATTAGTTCTCTAATATATTCTAAAAGTAAAATAGACACTGAAAAATAATTTCTTATTTCAGATGCCACGCCCATGTGAGACGTGGAACTTCTGCCAGGATCTGTGAAGAGCATGGTATTTTATATAATTTTATATAATAAGTTCAGTTTCAATTTAGGAAACTTTCATATCACAAACTAATCAGGACAACACAACAAGAAGTGGTGTATAATTAAATTTCTATAGAATAAAGGTTTTTAAGTTACTAGAAGAAGTGTCTCAAATACCGTTAGAATGCCTTAGTAAATCTCATCTCTTTATTATATGAATCAACCGTCAGAAACTCTTTATTGTACATGTTCCTGAGAACAGTGACAAATATCAGGTTTCTCACCCAAAAGAGACTGATTCTCCAAACCCCTTCCTCATAGCTATAGGGGAAACAGAGCCCTGATCTTTAGCATAAGACTTCCAGCCTGAGAGGCCTGGAGAATCATGAAAATGGTGAGTGAGTCGTGTGTCGAGGAGATCAGAAAACTGGCCTCCAAGGAAGAATGTGTGTGAGGTGTGGCAATAATAATGATGGTAAAGGTTCTCTAGATACCAAAGGTCTCTTGATGCTGGAGGCAGAGGTTGTGCTCATGGTCTGCAGTTTTGCAAAAACAAAGGTGGAGACATTCTGTCTGACCTCCTCCACGTCCTCCCCAGCCAGGGCCAATGTGGGACAAGCAGCTTTTATCTACTTCCCCTGTTTTATTATAATAAATGTGGACCTGAGTTTTACTGGAGAGAGCTCCTCCTAGAGTCCCTCAGTCCCCCAGCACAGACTTTGTGTCAAGCCTCTTCATTCCTTGGGCCAAGCCCCTCTCATCTGGTGCCCCCGATCTCCTTCAATCGTTTCTCAAAATGTCTTTAATTGGCCTATTTTATGAACATCATTGTACTATACATTTGATTTTTATGCTCAGTAAAATTAAGACAGTTGTGTTTATGAAAACCCTATTTCTAAAACACAGCGTGGTTCACAGAGGGGAAGCTAGCTGCACAAAGCCAGCATCCTCAGCAGTGATGAATCTTCTCAATATCTAAAGATAGGTTGCACTTCCTGCAGCCAGGGTACATTGGTTTTACCACCTAATGTATGTGCCAGCATGCAATATTCGTTTGCTTACCAGGAATAGGCCAGTTTCCCTGCAGGGTACCATTTGGGTCTACTCTCGTCCACAGGCTTCAGACCAGGCATCCTTTCACCTTTTATGGTGTAGCCCAAATTGAGCCTCTAGTGGCAATTAAATTTCTCCTTCTTTGAGAAATGATTTAAGATGAGTTCGCGTTCCAAACTGAGCATGTGTAGTCTCAAGAGCTGTAATACAAATATTAAGAATGAAGCATATCATTCTAGTGGCAATGATGGGATGAAAACCTGGAGATGCTGGTGGCAACTTTGTCTCTACATGGAGAGAGACTGCCTGAAAATAAAGCAGACTCAGAGGGAAGCGACATCATGAGTTGGACAAAAAGAGATTTCTGATGACAATTTTTAAGCACTTAGATTTAATCTTATTAAAGTTTACTTTCCTGTTAACTTTTATTTTCTGTGAACCAACACTTTTTATTCCTGCTTAAGCCAATATGAGTTTACTATCTTGTTTCTTGAAACTGAATCCTGACTAATTTAGGGGGAAATTGTGCTCTGATTTTCAGATGAAAATTTAAAGTGTTACTTGACTTCCTGGGTTTTTTAACTTAAGCAAGTTAAGTCGGGAACACCAGCACAGTTAAGCCATGCTCCAAATTTTTAAAGGTGATTTTTTTATCTGCCTTTTTGAGATATGAGTTTTTTACAAAGAACCAACACCATGAAACTTTTATCCAATCAACAGAAAAAACTGAGTATAATATTAGACATTCTTTGGCACCAAGAATCAGGGATTACCCTTAGGGTGGGAGGATAGAGGCAACCTGAGCTTAGGACAAGCTTTTCCTTCTTTGGTCATGACAATTCTAATTATTAAGCCACTGTTTTACAATCTGGACATACATCTACTTTCCTCTGTTACTTTTTTCTTTTTTAATTCCTCTGTTCAAATATCCTCTACTACATATCCTATCTGAAGTGACAGTGTAGGAATCCTATACTTCCGTCATAAAGTATTTAATATATATTTCATTATACTTTCTAACTAATTTACAAACCTTCAATTTACCTAAAATATCTGCTATATAAAACATAAAAATATATTTGCATGAATATTAAACATTTTTCTAGAATTTACCAGTTTACATTTTAATGAGAAATATACTAAAAGAAAAAAAAAAGGAAGAAAGGTCCATAATTCACAGATTCTCAGAAATTGTAAAGGTCACAGACACATTGAAGGGTCAAAGCTAGACTTGCTTTTCTAATGTTGAGAAAGTGGTACACAATATACCAGTAATGTTTGCTGACAGTATATATCCAATACGTGCTGTCATATGTGTTTTTACATTGTACTATAACATGGTAAAATGATTCTGACTGTTTCGAGATAAAAATTTTTACTTACTATAAAACTATTTTTTTTTAGTTTTTTTTCCTTAAAACATGAACATCACTCAAAAGTGATTATGCTACAATCCACTATGTAAAAGTTCGTGTGCTATCTTTTTTATAGATCTGCTAACATTTCAGAAAAGTCATCTTTTAATAATTTATATTTTACAATGATACATGTGAATTACTATTTACTTGTACCAATGAGAAGTGAGGACTTTACTAGTTTTTAATAGACGCATGTTATGTAATTAGAATATGTACTTTTTTAAAAAAATGTGTTTCCTGTGCTATAACCTGAACTATTATCTTCACTAATTTTTATGATGGAACACATAAATCTCAAAACAATCACTGATTAAAAAGTAAAAGCAAAACTGAGATGCTTTAAGTGTGTAGAAATAAGTTATGTGCAATCTCTAGAGATGTTCAACATGATATAATACTGCAGCCTTCTGCCCAAAGTGCATCATTACAGTGACAGTCCTGCCAAATGTTTTCTTTTATCACGTATAGTTGAAAATACTGATGAAAATGTCCCTTATATTTCTCAGACATGCAAACAAGTGCCCGTTGCAGACGTTGACTTGAAAAGAAATGATACTTCCAAAGGCGACTAATTTGACAAACAAGTGAGCATGCTAAAAAATGTCACCAGGTTGAATAAATACTGTATTCTGAATGTATCCATTTGTTTTTGATGCCACATATGATAAAATGGACAAGTTCACATACACACATATATAAATATATGAGTGTGTGAGTGTACACATATGCACATATTCTGACCATTTTAATTTGTCTGTAATTAGAGAAAAAATATCATAGCTACCAGGGAAAGGATCTTTGTGAATGAATGCAGATAGGGGTGACTTCTGTGGTAAATTCTAGTATCAAAAAAATGTGAATTACTTATGATTCCTTGAGAGGTTACTCACAGAGCAGCACAAATTAGAACCCAAGATTGCAAATCAAACATTCTGTGTATACTCATGTGAAGAACATGTGGCCCTGTAAACAAGGAGATGGGGAAAAAAGACAAAAGGAAACTGATTGAGACAGCTTTATGATTCCTACTCTGCACACTGTATCCACCATAATTACCTTCCCATTAACAAACAAGTGCAGTGTAAAGAGTGGAGCCCTTTTTTCACTCTTATCATCAAAACATGCAGTCCTGAATAGTAATTGAACTTGGTTTCTAGAAATCATAATGTAAATAAAGAAACTATCTACTTGTCTTAGTTGGTGAAATTCTCAGAATGATGCCTAAGACCCTCACCCTTGATTCTCAACCTCTTTGCCTGAGGAATGACTCATGTCGCTCCTATAAACATCTCACTTTATAAATGGAAAAGAGACATTATTCAAGTGGGCTTAATCTGACCACATGATCCCTTCCTAGGCAGATTTTTATGCCGTTGGTAGGCAGAGGAGGAATCAGAGAGATTCAGAGAATGAGCTACCATATTCTAATATGTTTGTAATGCAAACCCAAGGAAAAAAAATAAAAATAGTGATTTAAAGCAACATCACTAGCTTTGAAAATGGAAAGGCTGAGATAGACATTCAAAATATTTTCCTCAACTTGACTCAGTTTTAGAACATTTGTTTCTGGTTATAAGCCCTTGACCTCCTTTTATTAGATCTTTTATTTTAGAAAATTTTTTCTTAAAGGTGGTATTTTTTATCTGCCTTTTTGAGATATGAGTTTTTTACAACCCAGAAATGCCTTTATCAAGGATATGAGTCATCCTTTTAAAAAGCAATCATTGAATGAGAAGAAGATAATACCCCTTTCCCATGTTTTTGTCAGAAAGTAAGAGCCTGAAAGTAGATTCTTCCACAGAATCTCCAAAGAGAACACCTTGATTTTGATCTAGCGAGACCCTGACAGGTACCCCAGTTGAGTCCATGTGGATGTCTGGCCCACAAAATTTATTTCAGACATTATATTTATAGCAATTTGTTATGGAACAATAGAAAATTAATACACCATATTGGAACGGAAGAGAATTTTAAAATTCCTGGTTTGAACATCCGGAACGTAATACACAGAGATTGAAGACAAAACTTTTAAACAGTTTTGGCAGCAGTCTGAGTGGCATGGCCTGCTTTATAACATCCTAAACTGCATGAACTGATTATGTTTTAGTTTTGGTTTTACGTAAATCAGGTACTTGAATGTTTTTTTAAAAAAAAAAATCTGTTTTAAATGTTGATGTTCTTAGCCAATCTGTGCATTCATACTTGCTTGTTTTCCACTACACACAATAAATAAAACTTGAATAAAAGAAATTCTACGTTAAAAAATTTAAATAATTATATGTGTCTTCACCTTTTTATATTGGTAGATATGCATGTTGGAAATATTTATTATTAATATTGCATAAAACAGGTAAATACTTGCAGTTAATTTTCATTCAAATACAAAATATTGTAAAGAATCTTTAAAGTTTGTCTTTTAGGATAATGTGGCACAAGTTATCTGAAGAAACATGGAATCTAAATAGTCACTTTTGAGAATTCTTCAAAATGCTTCCAAAAGTACATAGTGTGGGATGACGCTCTTTTAAATCAGGTAGCTTCCATGAAAGAAATATGAAGCCTTTCAATTGATCACGTTTGTGGTCTTTTTGCCAAAAAGGAAAAACTCATTCTTCAGCTAGAGGACATTCTTATATTTAGCATGTATTTTGATCTAAAATGAATATAATTCATTAGGCCATCAACTAGAATACATTAACAAAATGATTTTTACCACAATTACATTTAAAGTTGAAATTTTATGACTTCATTTATGCAACAGAGAGCACAATCATCTAAACTATTTACTGAGTCATAAATGCGCTCATATTTCCTAGAATGTACCATGTCTCTTTGCTCTAAATATTACCGTGCAATTAATTCTGGGAACAATGCATTTTAAATTACATTATACATTTTATTAGAACAAAGGCAGCGGAAGTGTTGAATTTCTTCACATTTTACACACTAGTGTTGCTTCATTAAAGCCATTATTTACTCACACCAAATGTTTACTCACTGCACAGACTGTGATCCCTTGAGTTTTGCCACAGATTCCCTGAGACATGAAAATTAGAAGTGACTTTCAAGCCTTCATTCTAGCTTTCAGTCCTCCCATCAGAGAACTTCTCAAAAGATGCACTTTCCAGACTATACACAGTTACTTTCTTGAACTTTTCTAAAAATCCCCTTCATTGGAAAAGAATTATTGAGTATCTAATAGTTATACATATTTACACAGTACACGTGATGAATGTGAATTAGTCAAATTAGGGTAATTGAGATAGCCAATCACATCTTTACATTCCACTCTTTTAATTATTTTAAAATATAACCTACCTTATTGTTGATTATAGTCACTTTGTTGTTACCCTTCTTCCTAGTAGCGGCCTCTTCATTCTTACTTTCAGGTTTGGTAAAAACATTCCCATAAGCTTAAAAATGAGAGATCTACCTATATCATACATTTTCTACATTTGAATATTTTTTATTAAAATATTCTGAGCCATGTATTTTGTTCAGTAGCTCTTTTTTTTAATTTCTGATATCAAATTAAAATGTACTGCAAATGAGTAATATATAATATAATATAATACATATTATACACTCATCCTTGTATTTATCCTCATTTTAGCCCCGAGAATTAACATTTAAGTAATTTATTCAATACAATGCAGCAAGGCGGGATTTGAACCCAGGAATTTCTGAGTCTTTTCCTACTGTTATGTTTCACTTTTAATTCTTTTTTTTAATTAATGTTAAATTATAACTGTGTACATTAATGCGATCATGGGGCACCATACACTGGTTTATAAACCCAGAAGACCAAAAATCACATTATAACAAAGATATTTTCACCAGAATGTTTATTGCAGCCCAATTTACAATTGTTAAGTCATGGAAAAAGCCCAAGTGCCCATCAAATGGATTAATAAATTGTGGTGTATGTACACCATGGAATATTATGCAGCCTTAAAGAAAGATGGAGACTTTACCTCTTTCATGTTTACATGGATGGAGCTGGAACATATTCTTCTTAGTAAAGTATCTCAAGAATGGAAGA
>CAUYPK010161790.1:0-10401 GCA_963574355.1 Loris lydekkerianus
TGCTGGTCATGGGGCTGTCTTCAGACCCTTCCCCTGCCCAGGAACCCACCTCTGGAAGCTCCAAGTTTTAGAAATTCTTCCTTATCCTGAGTCTCAATCTGTTACTTTGAGATTATCTCCTCCTCCCTGCCCACCCTACTCCCCAACTATGGCATACCTCTGCTGTGGGACTATTTGGATTCTGGGGCCAGGGTCACAGCTCAGTCCAGAGTCCCAGCTCAGCACCCAGTCTGCAGTTTGCAGAAAAGGCCACGCCAATGGCTTCACCCCTCTGCCACTTTCCATGCACTCCCATCCCCTTCTTGGGTTTCTCATCACCTCTCTCCTTCCCCTGCTCTCTCATCACTTCCCTTCCTCTCACCAGTTCCTCACCACTCCCCTGCTGCTTTCCTTCCCTGTCTGATTTTGTCCCTCCAGCCAGGTCCTGGGGAAAGCTGCTCTGGGGCTGGTTCTGTGGGCTCTCGGGGGCCCCGGAGCAGGCCCTGAGCTCGGCAGAGAAGGCTGCGTTAGAGCAGAAACTGACCAGCATCCGTGAGGAACCCTTCTGGAGAAACGTCTGCAATGTCAATGCCATCCTCTTGCTGGCTATCAATGTCTTCCTCTGGGGCTATTTTGCGTGACTCTGCAGACCCCGCTTCAGAGGAGACAGACTAAACACAGCCAACCTGCTAGCCTCAGAGACAGGCTTTCCTCCCACCTTGCTGCCTAAAGGGGGACCCAGAACTAAGACTGCAAGATCCCCTGAAGAGCTTCCAATCCCACCCACATGCATGACAAGTGGGCAAATGGAGGCCACCAGAAAGCACCGCCAGCAGGACTCACGGGGTCTCCCCTCTCCACACCTCTTTCCCGTACATTGCCTTACATTCCTACCTCAAAAACACTGCTTCCACCCTCTCCCTGAGTCTGTTTAGGCACCTTCACTGCACATGTGTCTTGAGGCAGGCGCATGGAGGAGCAAGAAATTTGCAAGAACTTGGTGGCACCAGTAGCTCAGTAGTTAGGACACCGGCCACATACACTGAGACTGGCAGGTTTGAACGTGCCCCAGGCCAGCTAAGAACAATAATGACAACTGCAACAAAAAAACCAGCCGGGCGTTGTGGTGGGTGCCTGTAGTCCCAGCTACTTGGGAGGCTAAGGCAAGACAATTGCTTAAGCCCAATAGTTTGAGGTTGCTGTGAGCTGTGACTTCCACACCATCTACCAAGGGCAACAAAGTGAAAATCTGTCTCCAAAAAAGAAAGAAAGAAAGAAAGAAATATGCAAGAACCCAGTGCACCTTTGCTCCCTTGTATCCTCTGCTCTTCCCACTTCTAGCCCACTACGTCTCTCTGTATTCTCAACCTGCAGTCATCTATTTGCAGCACAAATCTAGCCAAGAGGGCCCTGTATTTCCAGGGCGACGCCACAGTGGTGGCCTTTAGACCCAAAGGACAGAAGGGTCTGTCCTAAGTACTATTCAAATTCTGCCTCCTTCTGCTACCAAACCCACATATAACAAAGCCTCCATTGGCTTCAGTTCAGTCAGAGAGACAGGCATGACTTGAAAACGAGAGGAATCAAGACTCGTTACTGTGAACCTCTGGGTGAACCCTGGAGGGGCAGCAAGGACTGCCGGGGAGCCATTGCACCTGGGCCTGTGTTCTCCTCCCTTTGCCCTGCATCCACCTGCCCTGGAACACACCGTGAACCTGCTTAAGCATTCTTTCTCCACGAAGCTGCCCTGATGCCCGAGACTGGGTCATGATCCCACTCCTGTCTCCACAGGCCTTGGGCCTGCTTCTGTCCCACCACACTGTGGTGTGGACTCTGCTTCAAAGAGCAGGGACCAAGGGCCATGTCCAAAGGTGACTTTGTATCCAGAAAAGAACAGGTGCTCAATAAATGTTTATTGAATTAATAAGTTTCCAAGGTCCTGGAAAGCTTTGCACTGTGGCTGGCTGGGAGGTCACTGGTGGGAGACGTGTCCTCAGTTAAGTTCAAACAATGGATCTCAGGCGTCTTGAATGAGACCGCAGCCCGGCCCACTGACACAGAGTGAGGTGAGAGTGTGCCTTCCCTTTTCTATCTCCCTCTTGAGGCTGCCCCTACTCATGTGATTTTACCCTGATCACTAATCACAACCGGACACAAATAAAATTCCATTTCTTCGAGGTGGAAACACACCCGATTGCACGTATACCTCCTAGCAGTGCTCCTGCCTGCAAAGCTGTTTCCACTGCCCCTCCACCCTCCCTGGGGTCTCTCCTCAGGTGGCCCTGCCTTCTCCGTCGTTCCCCACTGATCCTTATGACAACTCTACTCGTTTCCCTATTTTACTCTGAAACATTCATACGCATACTTATGTGCAGCAGCATATACTGAAGATTGGAAGAGAGTAAGGACTTTAAACCATAGAAGCATGATCTAAAGTCAGGCATTTGACATCCTATTTTCAGAAGTTCCTCAGCAGCCTGCTTCGGAGAACTTCTCAGAGGTCTCCCCACCCGTCCTCCCGCCTCCCGCTTCCCACCTGGCTCTCCACCCCTCCCTCAGCAGGTTAGAGAGGCCCCTCCATTCTTCCACTTTTGGTTTCCTCCCTATTATTCTGAGTCTCTACTGGCTCCACATCTATCTCAGCTCACCCAAAGCTGCAGCTGAATATAGTAGAGCAGCACAAAGGGTGGCCTCTCCCCTGCCCCGCCCCCTCTGCCTGGTTAATTCCTGCTTGTTTTCACATCTAGGCTCCAAAGTCACATCCTGAAGGAATCCCTATCACCCTGTCATGATCTCCTCATAGCCACCAGCACCCCAGAGCAGAGGAGCCCCTGACACCCAGCACAGTCTCAGTGTTGGCTGCTAGGTTTATACATCATTAACATGCATCTCCCCCTAGACCAGCGGTTCTCAACCTGAGGGTCTGACCCCTTTGTAACAATGAAAATACATCCTGCACATCAGATGTTTACATTACGATTCATAACAGTAGCAAAATTACAGTTATAAAGTAGCAACAAAAATAATTTTATGGTTGGGCGTCACCACAGCATGAGGAACTGCATTAAAGGGTCGCAGCATTAGGAGGCATCGGGAAGGTTGAGAACTACTGCCCTAGATGGTGAGTGCTCGCTGAATCCCCCTCACCGAGAAGGACACCTCGCATATGGTTGGTGCTAAAAAAAACTGTGATGTATGAATAAGTGAAAAAGAGCGAGTGAAAGCACATCCCTCACAGAGGAAGCCAAACATTAAAAACAGAACCAGCAGCACAAATAGCTTGAAGTGTCTGGAGCACACAAATGGGTGGGGCCACCACAAGTCCGTGTGGGTATTTTGTGCAAATAAGAGACAGGTGCCCTTCCTCCTGGGCAGCCACAGTTCCTCACGATAGGGCTACAGGCTCATTTCAGCCCCACACGCCCCTCTGGCCAGGTGCCTGTGTGCAGGGCACCACTTGCATATCCGCTCATGGGGCCCTGCACGTTGGGGAACTGCTGGGGCAGGGACTGGGCGGTAAGTAGGCATTAGAGGTTCCGTGCTAATGCCCAGACTTCAGCATCTCTTCCCTGGATCATTTCAATAGCCCCTTGACTCTTCTATCTGTTCCCACTCTCTTCTCTTCCAATTTATCCTGTGCCCTGTGAAGGCAAGAATGATCTTCCTAAAATGCAAATCTTGTGTTCTACCTATTTTAAGACTAGGTGTTTTCTAATGTGGCATTAGACCCTGCCAAAAACTGCTAGAAATGTCCCCAGCGTTTAGTCTTTGGGTCTCTTTCTCTACTCCAGCCAAGGAAGGAGGCATGGAAGAGTGATTTCCTGGAACCAAATTCTAATTCTGCCCTTTGTGAACTACCCAATACTGGGAAAGGTGCTTAGCTTCCCTTAGTTTTCCCATCTACAAAATGGAGATGGTAATTGCAGCTACTTCCTATGGTAGTTGAGAAGATTCAATGAGTTAACTGAAATCAAGTACTTTAGCATTTAACTAAAGAGCTTCATAAGCTGGGCTATTATCGCTACAATTAGTAGCAGGTGAGAGGAACACGGAAGGGGGTGTGACACTGCACAGTGAAAGCATTTTAGAACTAGCACAATGTACTGTCAGAGCAAAGAGCAGGGAGTAATTAATCCTACCAGGGCAATCGGGAAGGGCGCAGCAGAAAAGTGAATCATGGAGCAGGACTTTGGAGGATGAATGAGAGATTCCTGGAAGAAGTTATCAAGGACAGCATATGCAAAGTGTCAAGGTACAGAGGTGCGTAATGGGTTCCCATAAAATAGATACTACGTAGTATTTACTCACTTGCAAAAATAAACCCTATATGTTTAATTTCCTCTTACAAATTGTGTTTTGTTTTAGGTTCTTGCCGCTAAGACAGAGCTGTGAGGTTTACTGAGGGGGACAGCAGAGGATGGCATTGGACCAGTGGGGCAGAAGCTGTCAGGGTCCCATTCACAGCATCCTCCGGGGCTTACCAGCCCTGTTTGCTGTGAATTCCTGCTGACCTCCCCACCCCCAACAACTCTGCTGAGGGCTTTCACTGGCTGCAGAAGAATGCTCTGCTCCCTTTCTGGGAGTTAATGCACTTGGGAGCAGCCTGAATTGATGACAGATGAGAGCTGGTGGATAAACACGGCCAGTTCCTTGCTCTCAAGTGGGACAACTCGAGGCTTGTTGTAAACTATTCTGCAGGGATTCTCAGGAGGATTGAACCCCAACTGTGCAGTGTTAATATGCCCTTCCCTTCCAAATAAACTACTGGTCCCGTGTTCTGTTTCTGGGAAACCAATCTAATATAGCCTTTTAGCAAGAAGAAGCTTTCAACTTGGGTTTTGTGGAGTAGAAAAAGGACGCCTAGGATGTAGACCATGGAAGCTTCCCTGTCTACCACCAAGGCTCAGCCCTGCTGGCTATTGAAGTGGGTGCTGAAGTGGGAGGCCGCCAGGCAGAAGAAACAGCACAAACAAAGGTTTCTCGGAAGTCACCTCCAGTTTTGAGAGTTTTCTCTCATTTTGTCACCAGGAAAGGCCCTGTTCTTGGCACAGGGGCTACTCGTGTCCAAACTTTGATGCCTTCTTTGCTCCCCAGCTAGGCCCTGAGTTCTCTGAGGACCAGCATATTTCTCCTCTGTTATAATGAAGTAAAGGAAGGAGGAGCCCTAAGCTGGGAGTCAGAAGACCTAAGTGCCGTGCTGGGAGCCCAAGCCCAGATCTCAAGTCAGTGGCAAGCCAGGCACCACACAGGAGAGGTGGAAGAGAAAGTATAATAAAGAACAGTGTCTGGATAGACTTTGCAGAAATATCTTTTTTTTTTTTTTTTTTTTTTTTTTTTGACAGAGTCTCACTTTGTCACCCACAGTAGAGTACTGTGGCGTCACAGCTCACAGCAACCTCAAACTCCTGGGCTCAAGAGATTCTCCTGCCTCAGCCTCCCAAGCAGCTGGGACTACAGATGCCTACCACAACACCCGGCTGTTTTTAGAGATTGGGTCTCATCTTGCTCAGGCTGGTCTCAAATGCGTGAGCTCAGACAATCCATCCACCTCGGCCTCCCAGAATCCTAGGATTACAGGCGTGATGTAGAAATATCTTTTAAGTGATTTGCAGTTGAGCTTGGGTGGCACAAGGCACTAAGTTTATCATGTGAGACCCATAACCACATCCTGGAGGGTTGAAAGTGTTGTGCCCAGATCCTGAAATCCCCAATGAAGTCCACCTGGGAGCCAAGTCCGATGCAACAGCAAAAAGCTGTTTTATTGCAAGTTCGAACTTGGACTCCTGGGGTCTCAGCTACAACGGATCCATGCCAGGAGCCCTGAGCTCTGGAGCAGAGGGTTTTTTATGGTCCTGCGCAGCGAGTGGGCGTGAACAGCTTAAAACAAAGGGGGCACTTCTAGATTGGTTAGGTGGGGGGGGGGAAGGGTCCCTGATTGGTGGATAGTTGTCTCATGATGCCTGGTCTTGCCTGGGCTTGCCCGGGCATGCCTGGAAGGTGAAACTAAATGGCAGGGGGGATGGAGGGGAGCAAAACTTAACTCCTAAGATGGCGCTGCTCTGGTTCTTTTAAAAGCAGGCACATTGAAGCCTGCATTCCCCGGCAGGCACGGGAGGGTGCAGGGCATCTGCGACCTCATCCGCGTGTCTGTCACACTCTCACCATGTGAGGGGCTTCCAAGGGTCCACTCACTCAGCTGTCCTTCCCCCTCCCATGCCATTGTCCCGGGGGCTCCCTGTGCCTGTAACACTCACCCTGGCCTCCTTCCCCACAGCTCCTACCTCCTCCTCGTGTCAGGAATCCTTCCTTCCTACACACACTTCCTCACGCCTCCCCACACACCAAAATTGGTTTGTGTCCTTCCTCTGAGCTTCCACAGCCCCTGTGCTTTTCTCTACATAGCGAGTTTCATACTAGTGTTATAATGATTTTCATACATTCTTTGCCCCAGACTGGTGCTCTTTGAAGTTGGACAGTGCGTTTACCCAGACCGCCTGGTGCTAGGGCACTTAGCCAGTGCTTGGTCAATGTCCAGTGAATCATGGACGAATGCACTGTCAATGTTACCACACAATGTTTTCACTCTGTTCCTCCCCTAGTTCCTAGCCATGATCAAGAGAAAGTATAATGGAGAGCAGTGTCTGCATGGACTTCAGAGTTACAAATCCCCATCAGGTGTGATGTCTCATTAAATTCCTACAGTTCCTAGACGTGGGTAGGCAAGCATCACCACCGTTTCAGAAAGAGCGGGAATGCCCAGCTGTGAACTGCTGGACAATCCTAGATAAATTTAAAGCAAGGCAGCTTCTTCTGCGTCCAACTCCTAACACCCTGTCTTCATATTCAGAATGTTAAGGTACTTGAGGGACAGCAGAGAGAGGCATCCTCCACCATTTGTGCCTGGGTTGCCCCAGTCTCCAGCATGGTGCATCAGCCTCATTGACTCCAGTCTCCTGTGGCCCTTTTCCAATCCGTTCTCCTTGACTCTCCCTCCCTCCACAGGTCCCTTTTCTTAGGTTGATGCCTCCATTTCTACCTGCTACTGTGTCAATGTGTGGGATGTCACCTAGCCTGTTATTTATTTTTTCAGCAGGGTCCTGATTCCTTCATGGCGATTTGATTACAAGATGATTCCAGGTACTCTACAAAGCCACCTGAAAGGAAACTGCCTGTTGGATGGGCCAGCTGGCAGTCACGGCAGAGAGAGCTGTAACCACCGCCCTACAACGCTTGGACGTCCTCATCCCAATCCACCTCCACTCAGTGCACAGGGCGGGGCAAACACACTAGACCAGGATCCAAAGATTTGTATCCTCGCTTACTTTTTCACCACTTGCTTTGTGACCCTGTCTCCCACCACGTCAGTTTTTCATCCCTAATGAGGGAGTGCACAGGTCTGAATTAGATTAGATGAAATCTAAGGCCCCTTTACAGTTGGCATTGTGTGCCCTTGACTGTACTGCACACTGGCCTCCTAGGGGCAGGGAGGGGGTGGTGGGCTGGTGGCAGTGGAAGGTTCAGGGAAAGTAAGTCATGTTAGCTTGAGGGACAACAACACAAGTAGAGAAATACTGCAAAGTAGTTTTCAGAGAATTGAAATGGATTTGCCGTGAGCAACAACAACATTAAGAAGCGGCTTTGGACTGTGAAGGGACAGTGTTTAAAAACAAATAGTGCTCTTAAAAATACTTTGAAAAAATATATTTTAAAGTGACTTTCAGTTGAGCTTGGATGACAAAAGCACTGGATTTAACATGTGAGACCCATAACCATGTCCCTGGGTGTAAGAGTTCACACCAGTTAGAAGGGGATGGAAATTGCCAGAAGCCCAGGCAAAGCCATGTCAGTTTTCCATTAACCTAGAACAAGTGTCTCTCCAGACTTCTAGCCGTAAGTAAGATTACTGTAATTTCCTCTTTTCTCCAGGGTGAAAAGTTGGGAGAATTTTAAAGGTTATATATAAATATAAATCCTAGAGACTTAAATTAAGGTAGTTAGAGTTTACTTTCATACTTCAAAATCAAATCTCAGCTTTAGCCTGGACTCAGAAAGTAGAAATGTCAGACTTTTTACTGGGATCTCATATAAAAACCTACAACATTCTCTTAAAGAGGAAAAATAAAACCAACCTTTATACTTTATCCCCTGAATAGGATATAAAAGCACTGATCCATCTCTCTGTATGGTTTGTGTATAAATTTTAGAATTCCATTGGTTCAGAATGTGAGGACCCTCAGAGTTAGCTCACACCAGCTCGTGCAGCCCTCCTTCCCTCCTCAGTACAGGGCAGAATGTCTCTGACAGCCTCCCTGACAGGGAAGGTTAGGCAGCCCCGTGCTTCTGCACCTCCAGGGACGGATGAATGACTCCCTCCTGAAACAAGGCATTCATCACTGGACCACACTGATGATTAAAAAGTTCTTACTTTTATTGGCTAAATAAATAAGCCAAATAATATGAAAACAACTCATGAATCATTTATTCCAAAATTACATCCCTTCTATTTGTAATTTAAGAAGTAATTCATAAAACTGGAAATGTCCTATAGAAGTAGAAATTTTTGACTGTGCCACAGTGTGAATGGACTACAAAAACATTATGTTTAGTGAAATAAGCAAGACACCGAACAAATATTGAATGATTTCACTTATACGAGGTACCTAAGCCAATTCAGACAGAATAGAGGATTCCAAGTACAAATGGAGCTATTGTCTAGATAGTACAGAGTTTATGAAGGGGATAATGAAAAAGTCTGGGTGTGGATAGTGGTGATGGTATATAACACTGAAAATGTATTTAATGCCACTTGATTTTATACTTACACATGGTTAAAATTATAAACATGTATATATTTTTCCACAGTTATAAAAGGATTTATCAATAGATATGTACTAAGGCAAATTTTTTTAAAAAAAGGCTAATTATGGAATCTAAAAATATACCATATTTTTCCATGTAAAAGGTGATGCCACGTGTAATGCACACACATGATGTTTTTCCCCAGACTTTCAGAAAAAAGGAAACGTTTTTGTTTAAATCTTTTAATTCAAATTTTTATTTGTTTATATTTAAGTACTTTTTTGTATTATAAAAGGAATTTTAGCATTTATTTTCTAACATATGGTACAAAAAGCTTTATGTAAAATAAAGGAGGTCCAACGTGTCCCTTGGCAGTTCTGTGCTATGCTCTTTAGCATATTTAATAACTGTTAGCATAAAGCTGACAGTGTATGTACAAAAACCACTTCAACATTTTTCAAGGGGTTTTCCAATAACTTTTGTAAGAATATCAGCTAGATTGCTAGCTCCCACCTAAAGTGTACAAAGAAAAATATGTTGCTCTTTGTTGGCCAAAAATGCTTTTGTTGTAAGTTTACCGTAAGTTCAACAAAACTGATTACTATATTCCAGGGTAGTATTTTGCATTCAAATATCATTATTGCATTCTAGACTTACACTTTAAATGCGGAAGCATAAATAAAAGAATTAAAATCTTTTCTATAAATACAGATTGAGTATTACCCATGCATAATGTAATCCGTGTTTTCTTCCCTCAAACAATTGAGCACAAAGTGTGCGTTATACATGGCAAAATACAGTAGATGGGAGAGAAAGCATGGAAGACTAATTTGCTGCAGAACAGAATATAAATGTTAACAACTTTGACAATATAAAGATGAGACGAGGAGATAGATCAGAGTGCTAATATCGATGTTCTTATAAGGTCAAGAGAGGCTGAAAGTAGATGGAAGAAGAAACAGGGTTTAAGATTATTGACTGACTGTAATCATTAAAATAACTAGTAATAGGGCCGGGGATGGTGGCTCACACCTGTAATCCTAGCACTCTGGGAGGCCGATACAGATTGCCTGAGTGCAGGAGTTCAAGACCCTCTGCTGAGCAAGAGCGAGACCTTGTCTATAAAAATAGCCAGGCATAGTGGTGGGTGCCTGTTCTCCCAGCCACTCGGGAGGCTGAGGCAAGAGAATTGGTTGAGTTCAAGAGTTTAAGGTTGCTGTGAGCTATGATGCCACAGCACTCTAACCGAGGGTCTACAAAAAAAAAAAAAAAGAAAAATATGCATATAAGTAAACATTCCTAACCACATAAACAGAAGCAAGACAAAGTCCATATGACCATCTCAATAGATGCAGAAAAAGCATTTGATAAATATAGCCCTCATTCATGATAAAAAAACAAAACTCAAACTCTGTCCTGTTACCAGTCTAGTTGTTTTACCACCAGAAGGAATTCTGCATGATCTCAACAAAAATATGAGTAATAGTGGATTAAAGATGGCGGCTGAGTAACAGCTTCCCTGTAACTGGGCTTGGCGAATCTGGGGAGACAAGACTCCAGACATCTCTGGCCGGTGGGACCTGCCTACGATCATCCCTTTGAGGATACAGAGAGCCAGCAAGG
>CAUYPK010161793.1:0-23725 GCA_963574355.1 Loris lydekkerianus
GGTGATAGAGATATAGCAATAAACAAGATACAACTGTTGTCGAGTCCAGTGGGAGATATAACCAACCAAAGAGGTTATTATAATGCAACCTAGTAAGTGCAATCGAAGAGTAAGTAAAGGGCACCCACCCTAGCCCAGGGTATGTGTGGGGTCAGGATGTATTATTCAGGAGTATTTAGATTATGCATGATGGATTACAAATAAAAGTAGTGAAATAAATTAAAAGGGAGAGTCTCATTATTTGGTTTACATATTGAGAAATCATGAGGTAAGACTGCCTTTGGGCAGGATCTGTCTAGGGGTTCAAATAAGGTAAAAAAAAAAAATCTCCCTTTCTGTGTCTCTTTTCTTTTTCTCCTTTTCTCTCCCTTCATCTCTTAGCTCTGTTTTGGATTTACTTTTAGACAGATTTTTTTCTTCACTTGGTGACAAAGATGGGCAGCGGGAGCCCCAGGCTTGCTCTTTTTTTTTTTTTCCTTTTCTTCTTTTTTAGACAAGCTGTCATTCTGAGGCCTGGGTTAGAATGTTTTATTGCTTTACTCTTATTCCTGGCAACCCCAGGGAAAAGGAGATTTACTTTCCCCAATAATTCTTTTTTAATTTTTTTTTTTTTTTTTTTTTTTAAGACAGAGACTTGCTCTGCAGCCCTGGCTGGAATATAGGAGTGTCATGACAGGCCACTGCAACCTCAAACTCCTGGCTAGGCTCAAGTGATCCTCCTATCTTAGCTTCTTGAGCAGCATAGACTACAGGCACAGGCCACCACACCTGACTAATTTTTCTTTTCTTTTTTTTTTATTCAGGTAGAGTCTTATTTTGTCATCCTTGGTAGAGTGCTGTGACATCATAGCTCACAGCAACTTCCAACTCTTGGACTCAAGAGATTCTCTTGCCTCAGCCTCCCTAGTAGCTGGGACTACAGGTGCCCACCACAACACCTGGCTATTTATTTTGTTCGTTTGAGCAGACCCGGGCCAGGTTCAGACCCACCAGCCCCAGGGCATGTTGCTGGTGCCCTAACCATTGAGCTGTGGGAGCCCAGCCTTTCTTTTTTCTTTTCTTTCTTTCTTTCTTTTTTTTTTTTTTTTTAGACAAAGTCTCATTTTGTTGTCCTTGGTAGAATGCTATGGCATCACAGCTCACAGCAACCTCAAACTCTTGGGCTTAAGCCATTGTCTGGCCTCAGCCTCCCAAGTAGCTGGGACTACAGTCACCTTCCACAACGCCTATTTTTTAGAGACAAGGTCTTGCTATGGCTAAGGCTGGTCTCGAACCTGTGAGCTCAGGCAATCCACCCGCCTCGGCCATGCGGAGTGCTAGGATTATAGGCTTGAGCCACTGCACCCAGCCGTGCTAATTTTTCTATTTAATGTTTAATGTTTGATGTTAATGTTTTTATGTTTTGAGACAGAGTCATGCTCTTCACTATGAGTAGAGTGCAGTGGCATAATTGTAGCTCACAGCAACCTCAAATTCCTGGACTCACATGATACTCCTGATACTCCTGCTTTAGCCTCCCAAGTAGCTGGGACTAAAGGTGCATCAGGCTGCCTAGCTACTTTAGTAGAGACACATCTTGCTCTTGTTCAAGCTAGTTTGAACTCTGGAGCTCAAGCCATCCTCCTTCCCTGGCCTTGCAGAATGCTAAAATTACAGAAGGGATCAAATATCCAGCTTAAGCAACATAATAAGACTCCATTTTTAAAAATAAATAAATAAATAAATAGATTACAGAAGGGAGCCACCATGCTGGCCTCTTTCTAACAAAATTCTTAGGGATGAGTCTCATTGGTCCAGCTGGAATCACATGCCCATTCAGAAACCAATCATTGTGGCCAGGGGGCTGGCATATGCTGATTGTTAGGCAGTTCCCGCTCAGCCATACTCAAACCCCATAGACAGGAGTGGGGGTGGGAGTGGTTTCCCAAAGGACAATGGAGCTACTGCTTTCTGATCCAAAGGACACAAATATCACACAGGCAAGACAGAGATCACCATTGCAGAAAATTTCTTGGAGAAGTTGATCTCTAAGCTGAAAACTCTAGGATGAACTAGACTTTGTCAAGTGACAAGCAGGAAATGACCAGTAATAGTGCTCAGGGCAAAGGGAAACACATACGCAAAGGTCTGGAGAATGTGTCTTGTTCTGGAAAATGCAAGTGATTTACTGATAATATAGGAGGAGGTAAAGGAAGCGATGAGGTCAGAGAGAAAGGCAGGAAGCCCACTTTAGGAAATTGCAATGTTAAACATTCCCCTTGCCCCCACCTTTCTGCTCCCATCCCACTCCTAGGGCCATGACTCAGTCATGGGGTTTTCACACTCTCTTGCTTCAAGATTGGCACAGTTTCTGTATCTCAGCCAATGTATCATTCGTCAGCAGATCATGTCACCCCACGGATCCATGCCTTGATTCTGGAATGTCAGCTGACCCTCACGGACTGAACCACAAATCTTACAGAGTTTCGTAAGGGAAAGGAATCTTAACTTGAAAAGCAAGGGAGCATTAATAAATACTGTGCTTCCAGTGCACAGCCCACAGAGACTCAGGCAAGTTTTGCTCAAGTGGCACCACATTATAACTAGGTCTAGAGCCACCATTTATGGGGTATATCCCATTTCTAGCAGTTGAGTCTTATTTCATCCTCAGAAGAACCTTACCAGTGAAATGCTTTTGCTATTCGTATGTCACAGATGAAAACTGAAGCCCCAGAAGCTATAAGACTTACTTCAAATTTCACATATGTGATTTCTTTTTAATCCTTACCATAGCTCATCCCTAAGGAGGCCCAGCTAGTTGAAGTAATTTGCCCGAGACACAGCAAAAATAAGAGGGTGCTCACACACTGCTGGTGGGAAGTGGTGCAGCCACTTTGGAAAACAGCCTAGCAGTTCCTTACAAGGTTAAACAGAGTCACCATATTGCTCTGCAATTCTACTCCTGGGTATGTACCCAAGAATGGAAGCCATGTGCCCACTCAAATTTTTTATTTGAAGGTTCATTGCAATATTATTCATTATACCCCAAAGTGGAAACAATCTAAATGTCCAACAACTGACAAATGGGTAAATAAAGTGTGATACAACCATACAATGAAGGCTTATTCAGCAATGAATGGAGTGCTCAGACATGCTACAAGACAGATGAACTATGACAAGACATTAAGTGAAAGAAAGACATAAAGGAGCTTATGTTATATGATTTCATTTCTATGAAACATCCTGAGCAGGCAAATCTACAGAGGCAAAAAGCAGATTAGTGGTTGTCTAGGGTGGGGAGACTTGGGGAGAAATGGGGGGTGACTGCTGATGGCCATGGGGTTTCTTCTGGGAGTGATGAAAATGCTCTAAATTTGTAGAGGGCAGCGCCTGTGGCTCAGTGAGTAGGGTGCCGGCCCCACGTACCGAGAGTGGCGGGTTCAAATCCTGCCCTGGCCAAACTGCAACAAAAAAATAGCCAGCTATTGTGGTGGCCGCCTGTGGTCCCAGCTATTCGGGAGGCTGAGGCAGGAGAATCACCTAAGCCCAAGAGTTGGAGGTTGCTGTGACCTGTGATGCCATGGCACTCTACCGAGGGCGATAAAGTGAGACTCTGTCTCTACAAAAAAAATAAATAAATAAAATTGTGGAGATGGTCACACAATTCAAAGTATATGAAAGAACCATGCATTATACACTTAAATGAGTAAATTACATGGTATATGAATTATAGCTCAATAAAGGGAGTGGGCTGTGACCATCACCTAAACCACAATCAACCTTTGAACATCAGCATCTAGTATGTGCTCAACTAGCCTGACCCAAAAAGAGTGAGGAGGGGATCAGAATATATTAGCTCACACAAATGAAAAGTCCATGGCACATTGTACCCCATAATTGCATTAATGTACACAGCTATGATTTAATAAAAATAAAATGAAATAAAATAAATGAAAAGTCCATGACTGTTTCAGGCATGGCTGGATCCAGGAGCTTAAGCGATATCAATGAGACTTTGTCTTGCTCCATCTCTTGGCTCAGCTTTGCTCTGGTCTGCCTTCCTTTTCAAGTAGCCGACAGATGACTTTGGCAGCTCTAGGCAGTTGAGCCCTTCCATCCTGGTCACCCTGTAGGAGTACATTTTTCCTCAGAGTTTTAGTAAAGGTCTGAACTTTTTTTTTTTTTTTAAATTGTTGGGGATTCATTGAGGGTACAATAAACCAGGCTACACTGATTGCAATTGTTAGGTAAAGTCCCTCTTGCAATCATGTCTTGCCCCCAGAAAGTGTGGCACACCCCAGGGCCCCACCCCCCTCCCTCTGTCCCTCTTTCTGCTTTAGGAAAGTTCACTTTGACCTGGCTGGGGTCACTTTTGAATTAATTACCATGACCATGTCAATTTTCTGCTCTGGTGGGCCAGGACTGCACGACAGGACCCACTCTAGAGCCAGGATTGTGGTCAGCTTCAACCAAACTACATGGTCTATGTGGGTGGGGCTGTTCCCCAGAGGAAAAACTGGAATTCTGGGGAAGCCCAAGCCATGGATACCCACAGTACTAGGGGATTATGGACTCCACTACCTGAATTTGACCATTGTTTTTTCCATATGACAGCTATGTGACACTGGCAAAGTACTTAACCGCCCTATGTTTCATTATCTTCATCTGCAAGGTGGAGATAGTAGTACCTCCCTTGCAGGGTTGTACTGAGACTTAACTGAGATGACTCAGTGAAGGGCTTACAATGGTGCCTAGTGTCCATTATATTGGCTGGTATTATGTACACACACTACAGAGCCAATGCCAGCTACCTGTATCACTTTGGGGACAGCAGGAAAGCAGGTAATAAAAATACCAATTGCTAGTCAAATAGGAGTTTTGAAGGCAACTGTGAGGAAAGGGGAAAAGATCCCCTGAGAGACAGAATCAGGGTCACCCACAGCACCTCTGCTTTCTCCATCAGGACACAAGTCACAGGGTGGTAATCACATAACCCCACCTGGTGACTCTTGGCACTTGATAGAAGGCCTGGCCCAGCAGAGATAGATTCAAGGTTATAGGTCTTGAAGTATATGCAATTATAGAAAAAGAATACAAAGCTATGAATATGAAATAGGTAAGAAAGTATATACCAACAGGGCAGCAGCTGTGGCTCAGAGAGTAGGGCGCCAACCCCATATATCAAGGGTGGAGGGTTCGAACCCGGCCCCGGCCAAACTGCAACAAAAAATAGCCAGGTTGTTGTAGCGATGTCTGTAGTCCCAGCTACTTCCCTACAGTCCCAAGAGCCAGAGGTTTCTGTGAGCTGTGAAGTGCCATGGCACTCTACCAAGGACCACAAAGTGAGACTCTGTCTCTAAAAAAAAAAAAAGAAAGAAAAGAAAGTATATACCAACAAAGAAAAAATAATCATTCATCTCAAATTGTGGGACAGTTGGAGAATCAAGGCCCTTTCTTCTGAGGTCTCTTTAAGCAATGTAAGAAATACTAATACTGGGTGGCGCCTGTGGCTCAGTGAGTAGGGCGCCGGCCCCATATACTGAGGGTGGCGGGTTCAAACCTGGCCTCGGCTAAACTGCAACCAAAAAATAGCTGGGCGTTGTGGCGGGCGCCTGTAGTCCCAGCTGCTCGGGAGGCTGAGACAAGAGAATTGTGTAAGCCCAAGAGCTGGAGGTTGCTGTGAGCCGTCGGACATCATGGCACTCTACCGAGGGCAACAAACAGTCTCAACAAAAAAAAAAAAAAAAAGAAAGAAAAAGAAATACTAACATTTACTAAGGTAAATCTGTTTTGGGGCCCAATAAAAAAGCTAAATAAAGATCTGTTAAATGATTAACATTACAAAGCTACAGCCCAGATCTTTTTTTTTTTTTTTTTTTGTAGTGACAGCCGCATACTTTATCGCCCTCAGTAGAGTGCTGTAGCGTCACAGCTCACAGCAACCTCCAGCTCTTGGACTTAGGTGATTCTCTTGCCTCAGGCTCCCGAGTAGCTGGGACTACAGGCGCCCGCCACAACACCTGGCTATTTTTTTTTCTTTTTTCCGCCTGGCTATTTTTTGTTGCAGTTTGGGGGGGGGGGGGGTTCGAACCTGTCAGCTTCAGTATATAGGGCCGGCGCCCTACTCACTGAGCCACAGGCACCGCCCAGATTATTCTTTACGAACCAACAACGCACACCCACAAAGACAGATACTTAGTCTTTTGTTTTCTTTCAACAATGAAGAGAGCTTTAAGAAATCTCTCCTTAAAAGCGAAGATCCAGCCCAATTGAGTGATGGGGCCTCTGAAAGGGACTGACCTGGATGAATTTTCAACTCTAGGTTCTGACTTGGGGGAATCATTTCCCTTCTCTAAGCCTCAGTTTCCTCCTCCACATAATGGGCAGAACTGAGAAGCATCTCAAGCATTAACTGGCATAGCCCAGTGTCTAGTATCTGTATCTAATAAAAGAACATTTATTTTCCATTTTTTACTTATTTAAGGAAGTCATACTTTCAAAAGTGTGAAAAATGCATCTCTTTTCCTTCTCTGGTCCTTTCCCCACCACTTCCCCTCCACAGACACAACCACAACTGCAGGTTTCAAACCGTTTCAAATTTATAGAAATGTTGCAAGAATAATTTCGAGAAATCCAGTATAACCTTTGCCCAGAATCTCCTGTTTTTAATATTTTACCACACTCGTTTTATTAACCTTCCTTTCTTCAAGCAAATATATCTATTATTGTCAATATTTACTTTTTTGAACCATTTGAGAATAGGTTACATACATCACGTCCCATTTACCCCTTAATATTTCAGCATATATTTCCTAAGAACGGGGTATTAGTTTATGTAATCACAGGACAGTTACCAAATCCAGGAAATTTACCTTAGTATCATTCTTTAGTCTACCATCCATATTACAGCTTCATCGGTTGTGGCAATAATGTTCCTTACAGCATTTCCCACTCTAGTGAAGGATCTAGTTAAGGACCACGTTTTGCATTTTGTTTTTATGTTTTTTTAGTTTTCTTTAATCTGGAATGATCCCTCAGCTTTTCTTTGCCTGGAAAAATATGGGCCAATTATTTCACAGAATGTTCTTCATTTGAGATTTGTTTAACAAATTACCCCCAAATTCTGGTAGGATAGGAATTTAGGAAGGACATAGGAGGAAAAGCATCCATCCGCTCTTAGATATCTGGGGCCTCAACTGGAAAACTCAAAGGTTAGAGGCTGGAATTACAGGAAGGCTCATTTATGCATCTGTCTGGAGACTGATGTTGGCTGGGGCGTAGCTGGATCTGTTGGTCTGAATCCCCACACATGGCCTTTCCATGTATCCTGAGCTTCCTCGCAGTATGGCAGCTGGGATAGAAGGGTAAGCAACCAAGTTAGAGAGAAAGAATGGAGGATTCCATATTGCCTTTTCTTATCTAGCCTCAGAGGTATGCAGCGGCACTTTCACTGCATTTTATTAGCTTGGGATGTTACAATGTTCTGCCTAGGTTCAAGGGCAGGAATGTTCAAGGGCAAGGCCAACCTCCACCTCTCAATGAGGTATGTCAACTGTACATTGTAAAAACATTTGGCATGGGATACATCTTGGTTTGGCTATCTTTGGAAAATACAACTTGCCCCAGTTTGATTCTGGTTACACATCCCTGTCTGAAATTTGACTTAAGTGACATGTGTCCTCAGAATATCATAATTGGAAAGGTGTGAGGTCCATCTGCCCCTCTTTTTTAGATTTTGATGTGCTGATGAAGGTATTGTTCTCTTTGAAACTAGCAAGTAATACAGGCCTGAATTGGGGGGTGGGTTGTAGGAGATGAAGAAGATGAAGAACATTTAAACATTTTGTTTCTCATCAAATTTCTCCCCTTAGATTTAGCATCTATTGATGATTTTTTGCCAGAAGCAATCTTTACTATAATAGTTATAAAATCTCACGCCTGGCTCAGCACCTGTGGCTCAAGTGGCTAAGGTGCCAGCCACATACACCTGAGCTGGCGGATTCAAATCCAGCCCAGGCCCGCCAAACAACAATGACGGCTGCAACCAAAAACAATAGCCAGCTGTTGTGGCCAGTGCCTGTAGTCCCAGCTATTTGGAAGGCAGAGGCAAGAGAATCGCTTGAGCCCAGGAGTTGGAGGTTGCTGTGAGCTGTGATGCCATGGCCCTCTACCTAGGGTGACAGCTTGAGGCTCTGTTTAAAAAAAAAAAAAAAAAAAAGCTGGGCGTTGTGGCAGGTGCCTGTAGCCCTGCTACTTGGGAGGCTGAGAAAAGAGAATCACTTGAGCCCGAGTTTGAGGTGGTTGTTGTTGTGAGCTGTGAGCTGATGCCATGGCAATCTACCAAGAGTGACAAAGTAAGATTCTGTGTCTAAAAAAAATTATAAAATATTGTATGTTTTTTAATTCACATAAATGTAAACATTTCTGTACCTTGGATTTGTTAATCGTTTTGTTTTGTTTCAAGGATTCCTTTCCCAAACACTTTATTAAAAATTGCAAACCCCTCTGGGAGTGGTGGCTTACTCCTGTAATCCTAGCTTTGTGGGAGGCCAAGGTGGGTGGATCACTTGAGCTCATGAGATAGAGACCAGACTGAGTAAGAATGAGACCCGTCTCTACTAAAAATAGAAAAACTAGCCGGGGGTTGTGGTGGGTGCCTGTAGTCCCAGCTACTTGTTGAGCCTGAGGCAAGAGGATGGCTTGAGCCAAAGAGTTTAAGGTTGCTGTGACTTAAGATGCCACCACACTCAACACTTAAAAAAAAACAAAGGCTCAGTGCCAGTAGCTCAGCAGCTAGGGTGCCAGCCATATATACACTAGGGCTGGTGGGTTCGAACCCAGCCAGAACCAACAATGACAACTACATAAAAAAAAAAAAATTGCAACCCCCCCTTCCCAAACATGTCTTTTTTTTTTTTTTTTTTGAGGCAAAGTCTCACTATGTTCCCTTGGGTAGAGTGCGGTGGTGTCACAGCTCACAGCAACCTCAAACTCTTGGGCTTAAGCGATTCTCTTGCCTCAGCCTCCCAAGTAGCTGGGACTACAGGCGCCCACCACAACGCCCACCTATTTTTGGTTGCAGTTGTCATTGTTGTTTAGCAGGCCCAGGCCCGGCTCCAACCCACCAACTTTGGTGTATGTGGCTGGCACCCTACTCACTGAGCTACGGGCGCTAAGCCCCCGTAAATGTCTTACACTCCTTACCTGTGTCTCTGCTTAATTTTTCTCTGTAGCAGTCATACATGCTACCATCTACTCTACCATGAATTTCCTTGTTTATTTATTGTCTGTCTCCCTCCACTAATGAGCAAGCTCCAGCAGAGCAGAGACCATGTCTGTTTTCTACACAAATGTATTTCCAGCTCCTACTGTAGTTCCTAGAGATAGTAAATAAATATTTGTTGCATGAAGGGATGAATGAATGAAACATCATTGTGCCAACCATGAGCCCTGCCTAGAGCCATGTGTATATTAGGTGCCCCCAAAGTGTCATTTGAACTAATGAGTACAAGACTGAATTGTACCAACCCCGCTTATGAATTCAGTCTGAGGTTGATCTGAAGCTGCTGCTCAAGGTTACTTATTAAAATCTCCCTTTCTAATCCATCCCAGAGCTGATAACATGGAGAGTCAGGCTGGCTGGCACCAGTCTGGACCTGGATGTGTGAATCAGGTCACATTACAGGGGTGAGGGGAACTTCATGGCCAGAGGCCCAGGGGCAGGCATCAAATGAAGCATTTGAAGGGAAGCTGATGTCTGTACTTCAAGCTGAAACGGAAACTGTGGTGGCTGGCAAGGAAGGGTGCCCCCACCTGTGCCCCTCGGCTCCTAGGCCACTGCCGGCTTCCACAGACCACAGAGACTTTAGGGGGGAAACTTTTTTATTGAAGTGTAACATACAGAAAAGTGCGCAAATTAGGAAACTGCACACAAAGTGACAACTTGATGAATTTTCACAAAGGCAACACACTAAGGTAACCAGACTCGAGATCAAAGAACAGGACATTCCCAACCCCCAGAAGCTTCTTTCCAGGATTTATATAACTGTGATCCTGATTCCAGTACCAAGGATTATTTCTGCCTGTTTTTGAACTTGGTGTAATATAACACTTGGTGTCATATAACACTAATTCTTTTGTGTATGACTTCTTTGCTACAAACTCCATACGTTTGTAGCAACGACCTTTTGATCCTATCTCTTCCTCCATGAGCTCACAGAGGGAAGGAAACTTAATAATAACCTACTGTGTTTAACTGGTTTCCATGTGCCATCCATTTCTTCATGACTCAACCCCCCAGTGGACTGGAACTGTTATTGCTTACATTTCACAGAGGAAGGGACTGAGGCACTGAGAGGTTAAATAATTTGCCCACCCAGGAAGTAATGGTTTATTTCTGAACCTAGATCTGTGTGATCTCCAAGTTCATGTTCTTATCCACCATATACACTTTACCAATGAAATGACCATTTATTCAGCACCTTCTTTGGACAGGTCCCTGTACTTGAACTTTATGTGCATTGCTTTATTTGATTTTCCCAGGCTTTGATGAATGTATACCATTATGTCTGCTTAGAGGTTAACCTATCCAAGGTCACACAGCCTAGGAAGGCATGAGATAAACTCTATTGTATTAATTCCAAAGTCCAGCACAGGATGATATCAGTATCCCAGCATTTGTGTGCATCTTTCAAATACACCTACTGAGTTTTAAAAAAAGAGACAACAATAATATCAGTCACCATTTGTGGAGGTTTTCTGGGTCAAATGCTTTGGGAAAAGATTGCAAATGATCTATCTATCTGTTTCTATATCTATCTATCTATCTATCTATATACATATACATACATACATATATATATATATATATATTTTTTTTTTTTTAAGAGACAGAGTTTCACTTTATCACTCTTGGTAGAGTGCCGTAGCATCACACAGCTCACAGCAAACTCTGACTCCTGGGCTTAGGCAATTCTCCCGCCTCAGCCTACCGAGTGGCTGGGACTACAGGCACCTGCCATAACGCCTGGCTATTTTTTTGTTGCAGTTTGGCCGGGGCCAGGTTTGAATCTGCCACCCTCAGTATATGGGCCAGCACCCTACCCACTGAGCCACAGACACCACCCATACCACTTTTTTTTTTTTTTTTTTTAAAGAGGTGAGGTCTTGCTATGTTGGCCAGGCTCAAACTCCTGGGCTCAAGTAATCCTCTTATCTCAGCATCCCAAAAAGTTGGGACTACAGGAGCAGCCTGGACCTAGCATACACATTTAACCTTTCAAGGTCTTTGCCTAGGAAATGAAGGTTTAACTATTTAGTAAAAACAGGAAGGTATGTGATAGAGTTACCTAGAGCATGGATTGGGAGAAGCAGCTAGGACAGGAGGGACACTAAGGGTTTGTGTTGGGTAAATACACTCCATTTTTTTGGAGATTGATTTGCTGCTATCTAACTGAATGAGCTGGGACAAGGCCTTTTCCCTAACTGGGGTGTTGTTTCCTCATCTCCACATGAGGAGCTTGGATTACATCTATTGTCTTGGTTTTATCTACTCAGTCTCCCCCATCCTCTCATAACAGCACCCTAATTTCCCTGGGAGTACCCTAGGGTCTCCTTCTTTACTCCCCATCCATATGAGCAGGTGGGGCTAACTCCATCCTTGGTTCCATGGAACATCAAATGCCCCATGCTGGCCAATCAACATACCTCCTCTCTCTGCCCAGAGAGATTGGTTTAGAAATGGGCATATGTCCCAGGTGGACCAATAAGTCAGCCCTTGGGGCTTTGCTGGAATTATTGGGAAAGCATTGTTTTCTTTCTGCTGCACTAGGCCAGTGTGATGAGGGCCTGAATCTCAAAGGGGCCACTCATGGGAGAAAGAGATAAAGACCAAGCCCTGATAACTTTTGAGCCCATGAGTCTAGCTGTACCTGAAGACAGCCAAATATCTCTGAGTATGTTATTCCCCATGAGCCCATATGGTCCCTCTTTTGGCTTAAGTCACTGTAGCAGATGATATGACTCCTCTGTCCACATCTCCTTGGCACTTATCCTTCTGCTATACCCAATGGCTTCCAATTCTCAGCACCTGTGCTCACTGCCTGGGGGCTTTGTCCTCACACACATTCAGCACATATATGCTGAGGATGTTGGGGCATTCACTGTCCCCTACAGACAGCCTTTAATCAATGACTGTCAGAAGCTGGTGGATAAGTGCCCTTTACCTAAACAATTCTGAGGTGTGTTCCACTCTGCATCCTAAAATTCCCCAGCAGGATTGAGCCCTAGATGCTCAGAGTGATAACCTGCTCGGCTCATATTACCTGTTTTCCCTTTCCCATCTCACTTCTCACTCCCCACCAGGGCTTTCTGGGATCATTTCCCAAAGAAACTACCTGCGCACAAAGCCTTGCCTTGGATCTACATCTGCCAGGAACCCAACCTAAGTAATTCCTAAGATCAGTTTTCTGTCTCACACACCTAAAACTTCTCTAGCAGACACATAGTCCAAGCATTCTTTAAAATATTTGCCTTCTAATTGTATTTTTCTAATTTGCTTTTCAGCTGGAAGTCAGTGCATGCACTGTGTGAGGTGTCTTATTTGTGTGCTCAGCAGAAAGGGACTCAGTAAGAGAAAACCCCCAGGATGGGCCCTGGATAACTTAGAAGTACACCCTGGCGTCTTCCTCTTTCTCACACACCAATCTTTCCCAAGCCCATTCATTCTGAGGCTTTGGACAGTTCCCCTAGCTGCTGCAGGAGATAATCCCAGTTCCTTCCTTAAGGCCTTAGCCATCTATCCTGTCAATGATAAGGACATTTCACATTGCTTCCTGCCCATGACCTTTGAAAGAACCCTGGTCCTGTGATGTAGATTTAGACTAAGATGTTCTCTCTTGAGGATAAAATCACTGGGAACAGAGAGGTTCCTAAGAGGTCACTATTCATTTAGTCAACAAATATTGAGTGCTTGGGCAAGGCATTCTATGTTTGGGTTTTTTTTGTTTTGTTTTGTTTTTTTGAAACAGAGCCTCAAACTGTCACCCTGGATAGAGTGCCTTGGCATCACGGTTCACAGCAACCTCCTACTCCTGGGCTCAAGTGATTCTCCTGCCTCTGCCTCCCAAGTAGCTGGGACTACAGGTGCCCACCATAACGCCCTGCTATTTTTTGGTTGCAGCCGTCCTTGTTGTTTTACAGGTCCGGGCTGGATTCAAACCTGCCAGCTCAGGTGTATGTAAGTGGCATCTTAGCTGCTTGAGCCACAGGCGCTGAGCCGAGCAAGGCATTCTAAATTGCAGACAACAGAATCAACTGCAGCCAGCCCAAGCATGAAAGACTTTATTAAAGGTATTTGGCAGTACCCTTGGTGTTAAACAGCCACAAACAGTGCAGCCAGGAGCATCAAAGCCAGGAGAACCATCCACTTTTACTGTTGAACTGTTCCATAGAAACATCACTTCTGCCATTGCCACCTCTACTCAGGGCCTAGCAAGCTAGAGACTGGCTGCTAGAACTCCCCCACTATTTCCCCCAGAAGGTCCACCTCTACCACCGTGCTTGCCAGAAGCTTCCATCTCTTGGCATCCTACTTCTTGCTTGTACCTCCAAGTCTCACCAGGGGAGCCTGGGTCCCCTAAGTTGTTCCTGCTGCAAGGAAGTCTGGGAAATGTAGTTCCTTTCTTTCTGGATTTTGTAGTCCAGGAAAAGTCATATTAAAGGGGATTGGGATAGGTATTCAGTGAGCCAGTCTCAAATGCCTGCAATGCCTGCAATAGGTTCACAACAAGGATAAAGTCAGAAAAGTCCCCTGCTTTCCAAGGGCTCACAGGTGAAATGGAGAGACCAAAACCATGGAAGTAATTCCGGGAGGGATAATTATACACATTTCTGAGAACATGTGCAGGGAAGACTCAACCCATTAGGACCTTCTGGAAGAAATGCCAGTGTACATGACTGGGGAAGATGTTTAGAAGCTAACCAGGAAAAGGTTAGGGAGGGAACGGCAAGGGGAAATGTCCATGCAAAGGCCCAGTGTGGGGCCTGGGAGGGACTGAGAGAAGCCAGATGACTGGAGAACAGAGAACAAGGGGAAGAGAGGGAAGGAGGAGGGGTGGGAAGGAACAGACCATGACTTTGTAGTCCTTCTGAGGAGTACAAACTGTCTCCTAAGGTCATTGGTGAGCCCCTGAGGCTTATGAGCAGGGCAGTGACATAATAGGAACTGCTAACTAATATTTACTGAGCACTCACTCAGGGCCAGATCTTTTTCTAAGCTATTGACATGTGTATCATTTCATATATTTGCAATAGTCCTATACGTAATGTTCTACAGACCATGACAAAATTACTCAGCCACATGCACAATGAGAGGGATAATAGAACCTGCCACAAAGAGTTCGTGTGAAGATGACCGTGAATCCTTGGCACGTGGGACAGGCTGTGTTTGTGTGTTAGCTTTTGCTGCTATTTTTCCCATCTTTCAGATGAAAAAGCTAAAGCGCAGAGAGATGAATCAACCTGCCTGAGATCACACGGCTAATCAGGGACAAAATAGACAGGACAGGGTGGCATGGACAGAAGGGCTGGAGGGCATTGAGGAACCACATCTTCCAGCTAGGAGCAAAGGGAATAAGGACCACCCTGTGGGACCCATATAACCAACCTCTGTTCTGCTGGTAGGTGGCTGGGTCATGCCAGATGTTAAATATTTTGATATCCCCTTCCTATTATTAGAATACATATACAACATTATTTTGTGGCATTAAACATACATGGCATCATACTAAATGTTTACTTCTGCAAGTTCCTTTTCTCACTCAACATGATATATTGAAGATCTAGTTAGATCTAGCTCATTCATTCTCATTGCTTGCTAGTATTCCATTATGGGAATATATCATGGTTTATTTACCCATCCTCCAGCTGATGCCTATTCAGTCCATTCCACTTTTGGCCCATTAGAAGTAAAGTTGCTACACCCAACTTTATATAATACATGTTAGAGCTTCTCTAGGGTGGATACCTGAAAGTGGAATCACTGGTCACAGGGTTCATGCATTTCAATTGCCAAATAGCAGTACATGAGAATTTTTGTTCCCTCACTTCCTTACCAATGAGAATAATGTCACCACTCCATATGACACTTGTTATGTGCCAGCCAGGTACCTTTCTAAACATCTGATGTGGAATAACTCATTTAACCTCCCAAGAAACTTTGAGACGAGGAGTATCATCATCCCCACCGAACAGATGGAGAAATGAAGAAACAGAGAGATGAAATAACCAGCAAGGTCACCTAGTTAGGAATGACAGAGCATAGCATGAACCCAGAGACCCTGGTTCCAGTGCCTGGGCTGTTAATCAGCCTTCTGTTCTTTGTTATTTTCTGGTTTTCAGATTGCTACCAGCCCATGGCTATGAAATGTCTTTAAGTGTTTTAACTTGCATTGTCTGGTCAAGAGGGACCTTGAGGCTTTTTTCATCCATTTGTTGGCCAAGCAGGCATCCTCTTCAGGAAAATGCCTTTTTATAGCCTTGGCCGCCCTTGAATTTCTAATCTTCAAAGCGAATGCCCTTTGAGGCCAGAACTTGGGGCAGGGCCTGGCACAGAGCCGGCACTTGTTGAAAACATACCAAACTGAGTGGCAGTGTCTCTCTGTCTCTCTCCCTCCCTTTCACCCAGAAGTCTTAGCTGATAAATAAACCTTATGCTTAAATCAGGGCCCATGCCTGTGCTGGGCACATGGCAGTGACTCCCTGGCCCCAAATTCATTTCCCCCTTTGTGATCTGACCTCATCTCCCCCATGCTCCCCATCCCTGTTTCTCTGTCCCTTCAGTTGGCTAAGCTCGTTCCTCCCTCAGGACTTTTGCACATGTATTTCCCTCTGCCTAGAACATTCTCCCAATGGGGGCTCCAACTCATTTTTCAGGTTTCAGCTCAAATGCCACCTCCTCAGAGAGGCTTTCCTGATCACTCTATTTAAGGAAACAGAGGCATGAAGAGACGTGAGATGTTTGAATTATGTGGTCTTATTATGTGCCTATATTTCCAATTCTTTTTTTTTTTTTTTTTTTTAAGACAGAGTCTTAAAAAAATCTCAGTTGCCCTGAGATCAGAATTGGGTGTCTTGGCATCATAGCTCATAGCAACCTCAAACTCTTGAGCTCAAGTGATTCTCTTGCCTCAGCCTAAGCCTCCTGAGGTGCCCGCCTCAACACCTGGCTATTTTTTTATTTTTTGTAGAGACAGAGTTTCACTTTATCGCCCTCGGTAGAGTGTTGTGGCATCACACAGCTCACAGCAAGCTCCAGCTCTTGGGCTTAGGTGATTCTCTTGCCTCAGCCTCCCGCAGCTGGGACCACAGGCACCCACCACAATGCCCGGCTATTTTTTTTGTTGCAGTTTGGCCGGGGCTGGGTTTGAACCTGCCACCCTCGGTATATGGGGTCAGCGCCCCACCCACTAAACCACAGGTGCCACCCTGCCCGGCTATTTTTAGAGACAGGGTCTCACTCTTGCTCAGGCTGGTCTCTTAACCCTGAGCTCAAGCAATCTGCCCACCGTGGCCTCCCAGAGTGCTGGGATTACAGGTGTGAACCACCTCACCTGGCCTATATTTCAATTCTTTCTAAAATGGTGATTTCCTATGTGATTTTGTTTTTTAAACCCAAATTTGACATTAATTAAGAGCCAACCCTGAGAAAGTACAAATGAGGTTTGTTTGTTTGTTTGTTTGTTTTTTTTGGCTTTAAATGGTTCATACTACTATCTACTTTATTACCCTTTTGTTTGTTTTATTTATTTTATTTTTTTTTTTTTGTTAAGTCATAGCTGTGTACATTAGTGCAATCAAGGGGTACAATGTGCTGGTTTCATATACAATCTGAAATATTCTCATCAAACTGTTCAACGTAGCCTTCTTGGCTACAAATGTGTTTTGGGGGCTGTGTTTCCTCATCCTCTGGGGTCAGAATCAGATCCTAGCATTGTGGGACCTACAGGATTACTGACATCCCCTCATCCCCACTCCCTGGCCCTCTCCTTCCATCTGATGACTATCTGCTGTCTGCTCTAAATCAGAAGCCTGAAAGCAGAAAGCCAGGATCCCGGAGCCCTCTCTGGTTAACAGCCTCCCTGCCCCCACTGATGTTTCTCATCTGCAAAACAGGATGATAAAAGACTTCACAGGGATTCAGTATCAAGGGGCTTAAAACATTTGGTGAAGGGAAGGCTATTGCTCTGTGAGAACCATCCTGTGTGGTGAGTTTGGAGTTAGATGAACTCTGGACCAAAGCCTGGCTCACTTTGTGACCTCAGGCAATTCACTTAATTGAATTAATTGAGCCTTGATCTCACTATTTGTGAAATAAGAATAATAAAAATACCTACTAACGCTTTAGAATGTCTTTTGCTAGAAAGAAGGTAATAAAACCCAAACGTGCTTAACCAGGAACAGGAGATCCATCGTGGGACATTTCTAGGACTGACTATTGGCACATCCAGCAGCCCAATGACGTCATCAGGGACCAGCGTCTTTCTATCCGTCTGTCCACAGTGTTGGTTCAATCCTCAGGCTGATGGAATCCTCATGATCACAGCATGACGGCCAGGAGCCATTGGGGCCATGGGCATTCTCTTTCATGTCCAGTGGGGAAATAGATTCACTTCCACACCATTTCCGAGAAGGGTGAGAAAGAACTTTCCAAGATGCTTGTGGCAAACTTCCCATCTCATTGGCCAGGGGTGGGTTTTATTCCCAAACCAGTCTCTGGCAAGGGGATGCAAGTCTCATGAGTGGCTTACAATATTCACACTTTATTTATTGTCTGAAAAAGGTTTACAATAAACCGTTTTCTGAGGGTAGTTTTGATTTGCATTTTTTTGATGATTAGGGACCATGTGCATTTTTTCATGTTTGTTAGCCATTCGTCTATCTTCTGTAGAGAAGGTTCTATTCATGTCACTTGCCCAGTGATATATGGGACTGTTGAGTCTTTTTTAGTTGATTAATTTGAGTTCCCTATAGATCCTAATTATCAAGCTTTTGTCCAATTCGTGATATGCAAATATCCTTTTCCATTCTGAAAGTTGTTTGCTTTGGTTGTTTCCTTAGCTGTACAGAAGCTTTTCAGTTTAATTAAGTCCCATTTGTTTATTTTATTTATTTATTTTTTAAACCTTTTATTTTTATTTATTTATTTGCAGTTTTTGGCTGGGGGTGGGTTTGAACCCACTACCTCTGGCATATGGGGCCAGCGCCCTATTCCTTTGAGCCACAGGCGCCACCCTCCATTTGTTTATTTTTATTGTTGTTGCAATTGCCATATTTTAATATTCACATCTAAAATCAATTAATTATTACTTATTGATAATTAACTAATATTAATTTTTAATATTTAATATCTACTTTAATATTTACTTTATTTCTGGTTAAAAATATGGATTTTGGTGGCATCTAACCACAGTTGTCTTACCAGTAGTAATTTCTATTTTCTTTTTTTTTTAGAGACAGAGTCTCACTTTGTTGCCCTCAATAGAGTGCTGCGGCATCACAGCTCCCAGCAACCTCCAGCCCTTGGGCTTAGGCGATTCTCTTGCCTCAGCCTCCCAAATAGCTGGGACTACAGACGCCGGCCACAATGCCCAGCTATTTTTTTTTTGTTGTCATTGTTGTAGTTTGGCCGGGGCCAGGTTTGAACCCGCCACCCTTGGTATATGGGGCCAGCATCCTACTCACTGAGCCACAGGTGCTGCCCAATCTTAGGTATTTCTGCTAATAAAAAGATAGCACAAATTCACTTTAGAGTTTAAAGATACCTCCCTCCATTTAAAAAAATCTATGAAATTGTTTAGATAATGCTCTAAAATTATGATTGTTTTTTACTCTCTTCTTTACACTTTATTATCTGAAAAATGTTTACAGTAATGAGCCAATAGTACTTTTATAATCAGAGGAGAATTTTAAGTACTTCCCTTGGGGGAGGGCTTAATCAACAACCCGGCCCTCCAGGGTTGAGGCAATGCCCGAGTTATCTGCCTGCCCCGTCCCTAGTCTTTCTTTGTATGTTTGAGGACTATTTTTGCCTGGGAAATTCTTGTCTGAGCACAAAGTCAAGTCTTTTCCCTGTGAATCAGAATGAACCTGTTCAAGGCTGGGTGGAACCTCCTTCCCCCTTCCCTATTCCGTGTTTCGGGAAGGAGGAACTGGCTCACCCATCTCTTGGTTGCTTTGGCCATTTATCTTACCCCAGTTGTTCAACGGGGTTTGAAAAACAAACATGATCCAGACAATCAATAGATTTCCATGCACTCATGGCAAAGATCTGTATCTATAGGCCAGATGCTGTGGCTGGAGCCTGTAATCCCAGCACTCTGGGAGGCTGTGATGGTGCGAGACTCCATCTCTACGAAAAGCAGAAAAATTAGCCTGGTATAGTGGCACACACCTGTAGTCCTAGCTACTCAGGAAGCTGAGGCAAGAGGCTCAAGCCCAAAAGTTTGCTATGAGCTATGATAATGCCATGATACTACCCAGGGTGACAGAGTGAGACTCTGCCTCAAAAAAAAACAAAAACCAAAAAAATCCCAGAAATATAAAAATACCCATAGCTTTAACTTCCTGTATTTAAATAAATATGGCAAAGAGGCATACCTCTAGTCTATGAAAGATGACAGGCAGTTACTGAGCATTGCTAGCCATAGGCACAGTGTCAAAGGGCTTTACTTACATTTTTTGCTTCTAGTTTCTCCTGCCTACCCTAGGACATAAACTCCAGCTCCCAGGCTGCCCTTGGACTTACCTTTCTCTTTATCCCTTTAAAAAAGATCTGATTTTTTTCTTATTTAAAACCATATGTCATTTTGTAGGAAAAAATGATAAAAAATACAAATAATCACAATTTTAAAAAATCCATGATCCACTATGCAAAGATGATTATCAAAACAACATTTTAATTTATGGCATTTCTTTCTTTCTTTCTTTTTTTTTTTTTTTTTGCAGTTTTTAGCCGGGGCTGGGTTTGAACCCGCCACCTCTGGCATATGAGGCCAGCGCCCTACCCCTTTGAGCCACAGGTGCCACCCTAATTTATGCCATTTCTATCCTTTTTATTTTGGGGTTTGGAATTTATTTGTATCAAGGTCATAAATGCACAGAAATTGATGAGTCAAATTTCCTAAAAATGGAAATCTCCACTTCACTCCCTCCTTTCAGCTTTGGGGTATTTCTGAAGTCCCCTTAGCCAAGAGGGAGTCCATTCAATCAGCTGGGGAAAGGAAGGTATTTAATATTTTATTTTATTTCACACTTATTATATCTTCCTCTCCACTAGCCCCCCCCATTTCGATTTTACTTTCAGAGACCCTAGGTGCCACCAATTCCTGAGCCTTCAGAATTTGGGGGAGTAAATCACGTTGGTTTTGGTTTTCCCCAGTGTTGGCCAAAGATTCAGTTTTCCCACCTTCTATCCTACAGAATTATCTGAGTATTGGCTCAGCACCTGTGGCTCAAGAGGCTAGGGCGCCAGCCACATACACCTGATGCTGGCAGGTTTAAATCCAGCCTGGACCCCCAAACAACAATGACAGCTGCAACCAAAAAATAGCCGGGCGTGGTGGTGGACACCTGTGGTCCCAGCTACTTGGGAGGCAGAGGCAGGAGAATCGCATTAGCCCAGAAGTTGGAGGTTGCTGTGAGCCCAGAATTTGGAGGTTGCCGTGAGCTGTGATGCCACCGTACTCTACCCAGGGTGACAGCTTGAGGCTCTGTCTCAAAAAAAAAAAAAAATTATCTGAGTATTGTCTCTTTTCCTATTCTCCAGGATTGGAAATAGGAGAATCCTGGAGAACAGGAAGGGGTTTATAGTTTAAAGGCATAAACAATTATTATCAATCTGGTGGGGTTTATGGGTACATCAAAACTAGAAGCACGTATTTGTTCTGCCATCTTTCCCCCCAAATTTCACTGACTAATCTTAAAATGGTACTCTCCACCTCTGCTGAAATTCCACTTCCTCTTCTCCTGAAGGACTTGCCTGACTCACCTCTCCTTTCCCCATGCCGACAATGAGAACTGCCACACCTAAGCACAGGGGATATTTATGAACAGTATCATCCTCAGTGGTAGTACCAAATGTGATCACCCCGAGAAAATCCTTGAAGGGAGTGTCCTAGTTTGCTTTGCCCAGATACAAAAGTGGAGAATTAAGACAGGGAAGTGAAAGAAGTCAATATAGGTGTGTTGTCAAGCAGGTCACCACTGTGGACAGTTGGAGCTTAATTCCACCGGGCAGCTCCAGGAAACAGTTTAGACCATGCACCCCCACCCCCTATTCTAACTGAGGGCGGGGGAGTAGCGGGTAATCATCCTCCAATTGGAAGGATGCCTTACAGGAAGCCTGTCTTAGTCCAATTTGCTGCTATAATAGAATGACTGAGACAGAGTAATTTATAAAGAAATTTATTTTTCATAGTTCTTGAAGCTGGGAAGTCCAAAATTGAGAGGCCCCTGTCTGGCAAAGGCCTTCTCATTGTGTTATCCCATGATGGAAGGACAAAGAGTGAGAGAGACAAAGGAGAACACAGCGCATCCTTTTGTAAGGAGCTCACTCTCAAGATAAGCCCACTCCCACTGCATTAACCCATCATGAGGTCAGACCCCTTATAGCCTAATCGCCTCTTAAAGGTCTCTCCTCTTAATATTGTTGCCCTGGCGATTACATTTCCAACATATGCTTTTAGGAGGACATTCAAATCATACATAGCAAGCCCCTAGGCAGAGTGTCATAGGTATTAGCAGTAGGACCTGGCAAGAGTTATGAGCAGGCGCTAGAGTCTGCTACGGTGCCAGAGAGGTAAATAGAAATTCAGATTCCCAGCCCTGCATTTGAGATCCAGTAGGTCTGTGGAAGGACTAGAACCTGTATTTTTTCACAAACTCCCTCAAGTATACCTGACTCCACTGAATTCTACAAGCCCAACATTTTCTTTTCTTTTCTTTTCTTTTCTTTTCTTTTCTTTTCTTTCTTTCTTTTTTTTTTTTTTTTTTTTAAGACAGAGCCTCAAGCTGTCACCCTGGGTAGAGTCTGTGGCATCACAGCTCACAGCAATCTCCAACTCCTGGGCTCAAGCAATTCTCCTGCCTCAGCCTCCCAAGTAGCTGGGACCACAGGCGCCTGCCACAATGCTCAGCTATTTTTTAGTTGCAGCCGTCATTGTTGTTTGGTGGGCCCAGGCTGGATTTGAACCTGCCAGCTCAGGTGTATGTGGCTGGCGCCTTAGCTGCTTGAGCCACAGGCGCCGAGCCCCTTTTTTATTTATTTATTTAGTTTTGAGTCTCACTTATTATATCTTCCTCTCCACAAAGAGTCTCACTTTGTCATCCTCAGTAGAGTGCCATGGCGTCAACAACCTCAAACTCCTGGGCTCAAGTGATTCTTTTGCCTCAGCCTCCCTAGAAGCTGGGACTATAGATGCCTACCACAATGCCCGGTTATTTGTGTGTGTGTGTGTATGTGTGTGTGTGTTTAACAGGCCCAAGCCAGATTCAAACCCACCAGCCCCACAGCATGTGGCCAGCGCCTTAACCACTGAGCTATGTGCGTCCCCACCAACTTTTTCATTTCTGCCTAGAAATTCTATTATCTGTTATCTGCTAAGTGGCCAGGATTAGATTAATACCATAGGCATTAAGGAAATCATGCCCAATTCTCTCCCATGTATAAATCAATATGAAAGAATACTAAATGGCAAAAATAATGAAAGGAAGTCTAAAAGATCTTATTTTTCCTATGATGTAGCAGGTTGGATAATGACCCTCAAAAGATGCCCATGTGCTAATCACTGGCTGCTATGAATATGTTACACGGCAAGGATGGATTGAGGTTGCAGATGGAATCAAGCTACTAATCAGCTGACTTTGAGATAAGGAGATTATTCTAGTTATCTAGATGATTAAGTGGATCCAACAGTAATCACAAGGGTCCTTGTAAAGGAAAGAAGCAGGCAAGAGAGGGTCAGGAATGCAGGCAGCCTGTAGAAGCTGGAACAGGCAAGAGAAGGATTCTCTCATAGGGCTTCCAGAAGGAATGCAGTGCTGCCAACATCTTGATCTTGATTCTAGCGCAGTGATGCTTCTAACCTACAGAACTAGAAGTAATAAATTTGTGTTGTTCTAGGCCATACATATTTTTTTTTTTTTTTTATGAGACAGAGTCTCATTCTCTTGCCTCAGTACAGTGCCGTGGCGTCATAGCTCACAGCAACCTCAAACTACTGGGTTCAAGTGATCCTCTTGCCTCAGCCTCCCAAGTAGCCGGGGCTACAGGCACCCACTACAATGCCTGCCTATTTTTAGAGATAGGATCTCGTTCTTGGTCAGGCTGGTCTCAAACTCTTGAGCTCAGGCAATCCACCCACCTTAGCCTCCCAGAGTGTTAGGATTACAGGTGTGAGCCACCCTGCCTGGCCCCATACATCTCTCGCTCTTTTTTTTTTTTTTTTTTTTTTGAGACAGAGCTTCAAGCTGTCATCCTGGGTAGAGTGCCATGGCATCACAGCTCACAGCAACCTCCAACTGGGCTTAAGCTGTTCTTCTGCCTCCCAAGTAGCTGGGAATTTTTTGGTTGCAGCCATCATTGTTGTTTGGCGGGCCCAGGCTGGATTCGAACCCAGCAGCTTAGGTGTATGTGGCTGGCGCCTTAGCCGCTTGAGCCACAGGCGCTGAACCAACATCTCTTAATACA